>JAQQAE010009896.1:0-14357 GCA_029823295.1 Pseudamia nigra
CAAAATGTCATTTCTTCAGTGTTGTCCCATGAAAAGATATAATTAAATATCTGCAGAAATGTGGGTTGGGGGGGGGGTGTACTCACTTTTGTGAGATGCTATAACTACCATCTCAATCTGAGCTTCTGGGTTGACAGTGGAATAATTTGACATTTTCCCACCACAGGGCACCAGGACTCTTTTATGTAGCGGTTTTAGTGGTGCTCTCCTGCTCCATTTGGTTACTGCATTACAATGAAATACACTTTTAGAAATACATACATACAAGGATCTGATAATTTCAACCGTAATAATCCACTTTGCGCTTTACTTTTGGAAAATATTCCATATTTTGTGAGTATTTTGTTAAAATAGGGGCCACTTTTAGAACAAAAATGGCTTTAAATTGTAAAAAAAAAAATAAAAGGATCAATATTTTTTATAATTCTGGTTAGGAGAGAAATTCACAAAAGATTTGATATTTTAAAGGGGGAAAATATGCATTTATTAAATCATTGTGTGCCACTTTTTATGTACACTTCGACAATTTGGCACATTGACTTCCACTCAAATTAAATTTTTTGGATTTCTTTTAGTTTAGGCATCATATAACGTGATACCTTTAACTACCAATCGGAGTTTCTCGGTTGAAAATGGAATAATTTGACATTTTGCATGCATTTTACCACCACAGGGCACCAGGACTCTTTTACATAGAGGTTTCAGAGGTCAGAGGGATAAATTCCATGTTAGGTTTAGCATTATGTCATCTCTTCATCCCGTTCTCTTCCACAGCTGAACATTTTTGTCGGACTTCTGTGTTCTTAAGCCATTGAATTTACAAAACTAGCAGCTGAAAATGCACAGCTGTGTAAAAGCTTTCGGCTTCCTTGGGTTTGTTGTTTTAGCAGAACGCCGGGGCTTTTTCCTCCAGCACCTGCTCTGCTCTGCTCAGGTTTTCCATTTGGTAACAGTCAGCTGATTTGAATGACTCAAATAGAAGTACTCAAACATAAGTACTTCAGTTAAAGAACAGCACATTAAAAACTACTCAAAATTTCCTTGATTATTTTGATACTGCTGTTTATTTTGGTCATTTTTTAAAATTTACTGAATCATGTTCATTTTTGTGATTCTATTCCTTTTTTATCATGATTATTTTGTTCACTTGGTTGGTTGTTTTGTTCATTGCTATGACTTACTTGAGTGTGTATATATTTACCAAGGTGGTTGCTCAGTTTATTGCTTATTTTGCTAATTTTGTCACTTATTTTGTGGATTGTTTTGTTCCAGTTTGATTATATTTTTAGTTGTCGATAATTCACTGCCTGTTTTGTTCATTTTGTTAATTTTTGTGGTCATATTCGTACATTTTTGCTCATTTTGTTGCTTAGTTCGTTCATTTTTGATAATTTCTTTGGTCATATTATTCATTGTAAATTAATTGCTTATTTTGTTTATTTCCTGTTTCTTTTTTTTTAACATTTCTGCCATTTTTTACTCCTGCTCATCAACTGATTTTCAGTAATAAGTATTCTTCAAAACAAATATTCTCAGGTGACCAAGTTGATTTTTTATGTTAGTCATTGTGAATTTTTGTTGACTGCTCTCATTGTTTTGTTCAGTTTTGTCCTAATCGTGTTCATTATTTTTCATATTTCTGTTAATTTTCTTGTTTTTGTCATTGACTTGATTGTTTTCTTGGTCAATACTGTTTTTCTTTTTTTTTTTTTGTTCCTTATGTAGTCTTTTTTCAGCTTGTTGTAGGTTTAGTGCTTGTGTTGTTCATTTTGATTTATGATAATATGTTACTTCCATTATTGTCATCCTGTTAGTTTGATGCACTTAAAACCTTCCATATTCAGGTGCATGGTAATATCATATTTGGAGATTTCAGGTAATGCCACTGATTTAAAGTGCATGTTGGTGCACAGTAAGATGACTCAGTGTTGCTATAGTCTCATCCTCCATCATGTTTGAAGGATTTCAGTTAACATTAGTTCCTGTTGGAGTACTTAGCATTTCCAGCAGAAGGCAGCTCAGACAAGCACCAAGACGTCAGCAGATAATGCAGGGGCTTTCAAGTACCGGCACTGCTTTATGGGAACTTAAAAGCCACCTGTAACTGTATAAAAACCATCTGTATTTTCTCTGTATTCCTCTCAGAAAAGGTTTGTGTACAGTTAATATGTGTGTTGATCCATTAGCAGTACAACTCTGTTTGGTCTTGCTTTGTAGATGCCATTAAGACATGAGCTAAAAAGGATGGACCTGAAAAGGCAATGGTTTCTATTCAGTGCACAATAGTACACTGGGCTGTGTGGGCAGAATAATAGCACTGTCAAATACTATGTGTTTTTAAACTATAGGGTGAAAAATAGCTTCTGCTTTTTAATCTTAGAGTCTTTATCTTCTTGCATATTCACACCTATTTGCTGTTTGACAGGGTTCTCCTGGTGAACGGGGTCCTGCTGGTCAAGCTGGCCCGATTGGCCTTTCAGGTAGACCCGGTCCTCAAGGTCCCCCGGGTCCTGCTGGAGAGAAGGGAGCACCGGTGAGCGTGTTTTCATCCTTTAAAACAAAGGCAGCATTTTCTGTCAGCTCATTTTCTTTCTTGTCCGTCCTTTGACCTTAAAGTGACATTAAAATACAAAGAAGAAAATTTCATGGAATACAAAAAAAAAAAAAATCACCTAAACTTGTCAAAATACAGATTGACACCCAAAAAGTCTAATGTTTTGTGACTCAGTTACACTTTAAATCCATGTTCCAGTGTTAAAGGAAAATGAAGTCGTGTGACTCTGAAGTGGGTTGAGTTTTATGACTTTTTGACTGCATCCCAACGGACATAAATGGGAGAATTTAAAAATAGTTTTTCCTAATTTTTTTTGTTTCACCATCTGTTATCAAATCATAAAAAAGTAAGAGCACACTATTCCCAGGATTTAAATGTGTTTTGATGTGTACTTTTTAGAGGGTTTTCTCAAAGTCCAATGAGGAGAACCATGCTGAAATTTTCTATGGGAGAAGTAGCAGAATAATAATGCAAATAATATGTTCCTTCGAATCTTTGCATAGCAGGAACACAATAATGTAACTTAAGTTTAACAAAACACATCAATGCTGCTGAGAAAACACCAAAAATACAAATATGTTTCCATCCATCCATCATCTTCCGCTTATTTGGGTCTGGGTGGTGGGGGCAGCAGCCTAAGCAGAGAAACCCAGCCTTCCCTATCCCCAGCCACGTCCTCCAGCTCCCAGGCCGAGACACAGTCCCTCCGCCATGTCCTAGGTCTGCCCCAGGACATCCTGATATGCCTGAAACACCTCTCCTGGGAGGTGTTCATGGAGGAATCTGGATCAGATGCCAGGGCACCTCAATTTGCTCCTCTTGATGTGGAAGAGCAGCAGTTCTACTCTGAGCTCCTCCTGGATAGTTGAGATTCTCATCCTATCTCTAAGCGAGAGCCCAGCCACCCTATAGAGGAAACTCATTTCAACTGCTTATATCCAGGATCTTATTCTTTCAGTCATGACCCAAAGCTTCTGACTGTAGGTGAGGGTATGAATGTCAATCGACTGATAAATCAAGGGCTTTGCCTTTCAGGTCAGCTTCTTCGTCGGCACAACTGATTGACACACCATCCACGTTACTGCTGACACCACTGATCTCATGCACCCTCCTCCCCTCACTTGTGAACAAGACTTCAGCAATGACTGTGTAATAACAAGAAAAAAAAACTCAAACTGTAAATAATGCACTTAATCAGTTACTGATGTATTAGGTGAGTCTTTCTTCGATGGAAAAACTGAAACAAAAACTTTCCTGGCCTGTTATGGCTCTGTGATTGTCAGTTCTCCCGATGTCCCTGAACTGTTCCTGTCTGACATCCGCACCTGCACACTTCACTCTGACTGTTTCAGTCTCAAGTACAGGGTGTCATGGGTTTTCAAACTAATTAAAAAACATGGATCTGTTTTTCCAGGGTGAAAAAGGTCCTCAAGGTCCAGCTGGCCGTGATGGCGTCCAGGGTCCTGTAGGTCTCCCTGGGCCTGCTGGACCCCAGGGTCCACCTGGAGAAGATGGTGATAAGGTATGTTTAACACACTTCAACACTCCTCTCATTAGGCTGGCCCATTTTCAACTCCATCTTCTTTCACAAGCGATTGGGACCGGACCCGTTTGCCAATCAATCTTCATTCCAATTCTTATACTCAGACCATCTGCATCGAAAATATGTCTTCACTGGTGCCTATCCATCTTCATAACCAAATGCACCAGTAAGCACAATTAGAGGAGATCTAAAAGTTAAATATTGTCACATGTTTCAGCTTCTGTTGTCATTATTATGCCGATTAATGTTACCACTGTGAATCTTAATGAGCTGCTAAACATGCCATATGCCAGTACGCAGGTTCTCTGTGAAATCAGCTAGAAAGCAGACTAGTATAAATCCAAAGTAGATTCCTGGAATTGGTTGATTAATGGTTGAATTTAGTTTATTTTCTTCAACTCTGGTATTCTGTGTGTGTGTGTTTGGTTCCCAGGGAGAGGTCGGAGAGCCTGGTCAGAAAGGAAGCAAAGCTGACAAAGGAGAACAGGTGTACATACGCAAACATTTACAGACATTATTCACTTCAAGTCATGGTTTTACATTTACATATGTGACCATTGTCGGCTTTTGTTTTGTGCGTGTTCAGGGTCCTCCTGGCCCAGCTGGTCTCCAAGGTCCCACAGGTGCCCCAGGCCCTGCTGTAAGTATCTGAACTGCCAGGTCATTTCAAAAACACATGAGAAAACTAGGAAGAATATACAGTTTTTAATTCACAGACGGTGCACATAAGATGCATCAGGTGTAAAACAGCAGATTCCACACAGACTAGAGCCGCACGCTGCTTTTAGGCGTAAGTCTGACCCTATTTTGGTTGTTCGGGTTGGTACGGGTCGCATTCCTGGATCCATAATGTAAAAATGTGACACAATCAGATTGTGGAATTGTTTCCTTAAGATGTTAGAAAACAGGGGCAGTGCAAATGACCTGCACCCATTCCTTGTCTGTGCCATGGATACCATCATGTACACTCCCAGGTGGTCCTAATGGGTTTGGTGAGGACTACTTCAGGGCAGTGATTGTCTGTTTGTGACATGATAAATATCCAGAAATTCAAGTGGCTTGTTTCAGGTGTGAGTAGAGTGGGTTTTTTTTGCCTCCAGGTCAGAATTTTGATATTTTAACATTATTATTATAGCTCCCAGACTTGTTTTATAGTAGAAAAATACATGAATCCTTATTTTTCACAATATGCCTCCTAAAAAAGTCCATTATGGGCTGGACACAATGATAAACCAATGAATCACATAAAATAGAAATTATCTGAGAAGCTATTTTTTATTTGCATTAATGTTTTTGTGCTGTAGCGGAAAATCTTTGAGTTATGAAGGTTATTTCTTTGTACTGTATCACTAAGCAGTTCAGACTTACTTAAAATGGAAGTTGCAAAGATCATGCATTCTGCACGCTGGCCCAGCAGCTAGTTGTACAGGTGCAAAAACAGGTTATGCACTCTGTTAACATGTTAGGCACGAGCAGAAGGTTACGGTGTAAATTAACTGAATGTTCACTGTTTCTCAGGGAGCTGACGGAGAGCCCGGACCCAGGGGTCAGCAGGGAATGTTTGGACAGAAGGGAGATGAAGGCTCCAGAGGTTTTCCTGGTCCTCCTGGTCCCATCGGCCTGCAGGTTAGTTCCATCGTGAAATCACACGCAAATACAGCCAGTCTGATCAACAAAAACGGCCTCAACTGTACTGCTCTACAAAGGAGAAGCAACCAAACTTGTCATTCAGTCAAAATTTTGTTAACACTGGCAGTGGACCATGTGATGTGATGTGATTTTTATTTTTTTTTTCTTTTTGGAACAATGTTTCATTTCCAAGAAAGTTAAGTGTCAAATTTGCTGCAACTTAAAAAATCTATGCCAAAACAAGTGTGTTACAGCATTTTGAAGTAACTTTAGTTGAAGACATCCACAAGCGCCTGAGGGGGTAGTTTTCTTTTGAATACCAGGGGGACGTCATTAATTCTGGATCCTTCTGGAAACGTTTAGCTTTGAATACGGTGTAAGTTTGTAAGGGGAAAAATAGAGAACACATAAAAATACCAAGACAAGAAGGAAAAATAAAGAAAAGTAGCAACAAAATGAACAAAATTAGAATGTTTCATGGACTGGCAGCAACACATCTGAAACAATTTAGAACGGGGGAACAAAAGGCTGGAAAAGGAATTGGCTCAAATGAAAAGCCACCGGTGGAGCATTTGACAACTAAGTAACTGGCTGCCATCAAATTCAAAATCCATCCATCCATCATTCTCTGCTTATCCTGGTCAGGGTCTCGGTGGCAGCAGCCTAAGTAGCGAAGCTCAGACTTCCCTTTCCCCAGCCACCTCCTCCAGCTCCTCTGGGGGGACCCACTGGCATTCCCAGGCCAGCTGAGAGAAATGGTCCCTCCAGTGTGTCCTTGGTCTGCCCCAGGGCTTCCTCCCAGTTGGAGCTAGTTCTGGCAATTGGATTGGACTACCCTGGCCCCCTGCCTTCAGCTGCCACCCAAACCACACAGCAGCAGACCCTTACAACTCTTCTTGCAGGTGGTGGGTCCACAAGAAGGCATAGTTATAATGATCTTCTGAATCGCTCTTAGTCTGACCTGTCACCTAGGACCAATCTGCCTTGGGAGACCCTACCAGGGGCGAATTGACCTCGACAACATAGCTCCTACGATCACTCATGCACACAAACCCCTCCACCACGATAAGGTGGCGATTCAAGGAGGGGCAAATTCAAATTCAGCTTAAATTTTCATGAAATGGTAAAATGTCTGTTTCAACACCTGATGTGTAGTTTTTGTTCTATTGGGAATAAAATGTGGATTTATGGAATTTGCAAATCATTGCATTCTGTTGCATTTACATCTATTAGCTTTTAAAAAAAATTGTGGTTGTAATTGAAAATCCTAATTCCAAATCCTTAAACTCTTGAAATCATAAACACATCTCTATATCGCTACTCCTTTTATGTCAAAACGTAAAATACGGAAAAGTCAAACTCATAATGGCAAGATGCACTCTGGCTGAGTGAACATGTCAGCCCTATGACCAGAGATGCCACTGTCATATTCCTGGGCTGCAATTTAGGAGAATTGATGCTCCGGGATCCACTGCATCTTGATCGTTTCCCTGCTCAGGTGATAGCATTTCCTCCATAGTAATCTTGTAGCTGTCACCTTGGATCGAGGAAACTCATTTTTGAGATATAAAAATACCCAGACCTTTATGAGATACACTCCTGGAATTATAAAGATAGTGTTAAAAAACACATTTTCAATCTGAGCGGAGAGGCACCTCCGTGAGGAGGTGTGTAAAAAGTAGAAAAGAGGAATCACTCCTAATTCATTTATATATCATACTTTGTAAGCTTCACAGACCTGCTTATTCTTATGTTGCATTTTTAGACAGTGTATGGTTCTGCAGTGATATATCTGACAACCATGTTTTCTACTAAAGGCAGAGATGACTCATTATGGAAAATATAGACACAAAAATGTGATGGAAAAGAATTCAAAATCTGGCCTTACATGTAAATCTCTTTACATTTAGTAAGATATGAGGTGACACACATGAACCACAGTATTTGTAACAGTGCATTAGATGTATTACTATAAGTAGTAATACAGTAATAACTCTTCATGCACAGGTTTTCACTGTTAGTATATATATGGACAAACACCAGTTAACACATTAAAGAATCTTGCAAACCCTGTGGTAAAGCACACCAGTGGCTAAAATATCACCTTCATGCACAACAATGTTCACATAAACCAATCAACATTAAAAGCAGGCTTAATGATGTTTTGTTACGTTGCAGTCATCATCGAAGGCAGGAGGATCTTCTCCCATTTGTTGGTAATTGTCTGTTTTATTAGTAATCAGCGTCCTAAGTAAAACACGTTAATGCTTTTCTGCTGAGGTTTGGGTCATTGTGTTGATGAAATTACATAGACTAACCGCTCATCATCCCAAGGTGCTCTCCTATCTCTGCAGGATGGCACTCAATGGACTTTTAATTGGGAGTAATTCACTTCCCATTGTGATTCCATTAATTGTGTGGACTGACCTGCCTCCGATAGTCGGTTCGTCATCGAGCGCATTAACCATGCCGCATAATTAGAAGCTAACGATCTCCGACGAGGAGACCTTTACAGATGAGATTCCTCAGCACGGCAGGAATCAGCAGGCGGCTCCGTGCGCACGCTTTCTAGAAAACACATGCAAACAAGGTCAGAAAAGCACAAACTCTTAGATGTAGGGCAATGCCAAACAGTCAAAGAGTGTTTTCTTCTGAGCTGTGGGAGTATTCAAGGTTGTTGTGAGCACATGTAGATGAATTAATTCTTTGATCGCCCCCTCTTCAACCTTCCGCCTTACGTTGATGACAAACTGCTACTGAATCGTGAACAGACACACACCTGCAGAAGCCGAAGCATGCAATTTAATCATGACAGTCATTGGTAGAAATGTCAGGGTTCAAACATGCACACGGGGTCTTGACTTCACCTCTCGTTTAACATGCGCGACTGAGCCAGATCTACACCTTTTGTGTAGAGACGAGCAAGGCAGCGACTGCTGAGAGGACGGTAAACAGCCCAGGATTGAAATGAAGAGTACGATCACGTCAGGCTGCGTCGGATGTTTTGTTGGTTTGAACTGGGGGGTGATTGTAGGGTCAGATCTTTAGGGGTCTGATCAGACGCTAATGAGAATTTGACATGCATAAAGTGCCTTGTAGAGGCTTTCAAGCAGCATACTAAATCATACAAAGCCCCTAAAGGCCCAAGAGAGTTTTTTTTTCCTTTTTCTTTAATCTTGTGCAACACAAATATTGCCCTGTGTGGACATGACACCAAATGACATTCTACCATAGCCATGGGCAAGGGCATCTCTGTAGCTTCCCGTCTCCTGGTTTAGATTAGATTCTTTCTTTCAAACATAAAAATAATGAGCAAAATGTACAAACCTGGTCCATCAGTGTTGTTGCTGTTCATGCATCGATGTATGCCTTTTCTGCAGAAATGTATGAAACAAAACAGAATAGTTGAGGAATTACACAAAAAAACAAACAAAAAAATCACAAAGTAACGCCACTGTAAAAGTACTCAAGCCATATTAAAATCAAACAGAGCTCATATACAGCTCTGTCAGCCATTTTTACCCGTGTGATGATGTCAGTTTCTGAGTTTAAGGAGAAAGTTAAGGGAAACTTAACCCGACTTTTTTTTTCATTTCTTAGTGCAGTTAAATCTGGTGACTATAGTACAGGGCCCTAAAAGTCTGAAAATGTCTTTGGTGATTTTTCTTTCATGTCCTTGATCATATTGGTCATTTTTTTAATTTTGTGTTATATTTTTTCTTTTTTTTTGTCAGTTTGTTAATTTTTTTTATTGGTATTTTCTTGATTAATTAGTGGTTTTGTTCATTTTTAATCATCAATCAAAAATCTTCTCACCTTTCCCGTAAAAAGTTACATAAGGGTTCAATTATAGTAAAAATAAAAGTGATATTACAGATTAACTGTCTCAGAATCAGTCTGTTAAAGCCTGTCAGATGTTTAAGGCAAAGCCAGACTGCATCTGAAGCCCACTTTGACATTTATGTAACCTTTATTATATCACCGAAAAAAAAAAAAAAAAGTGGGATTTTAGTGCTTTTTGTGTCTAAGTCTTGTTCAAAATACAGCTGGAGATGTTCAAAATCACACTTAGCCTCCCTAAAGTTCTTCTTAACCCTTGTGTTTTTGCCATTTCTGTAGAATTGAGTCAATATAAAATCTCCTAAATCTGAATCTTTAAAGTATGACCGCATGCTCTTTTTGTTGCGATTTGAACCGTGATGCCAATAATTGTGCAACTCTTATGTAGTCCTCCATTCTGGGAGTGCAACATTTTCTGGAAAAAAAAATACACATGCTATTTTAGGACAAAAATGAGTAAAATCATTACATAACCGTGTAGTTTGAAGCCAAGAACAGGTTTAGTTTTTTAAATACATAAGAAAATGATTGAAAATGAATAAAAATGAATGTTACTTAAAGATGGCTAGGGCTGTACTTTTCCCACTTTGGCATTGTAATCTAAAATTGAAACAACATTTTGTATACATCGTTCCTTAAAATATCTTTAAAATGCTGAGACTCGTTTTAAATGTAAACTGCTCCATCCTGTTTGTCCGTGTAGGGCGGCACATGTTTTAGAATCTCTTTGACCTTGACAAGCTTTAATTCTTGAGTGTTTCAACAGATAGGACAAAGAACACGCTGATGAAACATGGGATTGAGTGATTACTTGATGCGCCGGCCCAAACAGATAGATTTAATATTTCATTGTGCTGATGTATTCCGAGCATCAAATGAAAACTCAAATTAAAACTGAAATGAGAGCAGCTGTTGCCAATGCACAAACGCGGTCCGATAAGTAAGACTGCTGTTTCTTATCCACGCAGCAGAAAACTGTATTCGATGCATGATTGTTGCATTAATGCTTATTTCTCTTTTTGCTGTTGTTTGTAGGGACTTCCTGGCCCACCCGGTGAGAAGGGGGAGAACGGTGACGTCGGCCCCATGGTAAGAACACACCTGCCTTTTATAAATCTTTTAGTACTTGTTATTCTTCCATGGGTCCACCAGACATTTATGCCCATTTTATTCACATGCAGTTAATGAGAGCAGCTCATTTTTTCAGTGAAGTTCATACGAAGGCGAAACAGCATTGTCACCCTTTCAGTAAGCACAAAATAAAAATAGATGTACATGCATGATTCTTATTTGTGACCGTCTGGCATCCTTAAGTGCTTTAATGTGGATTCTTTCCTTTTCAGTGAATTCTCCATGTTTTACCTTCGAACAAGTATCAAACTGAATTCAAGCTTCCGTATCCAAATTTGAGCTGGCACATCTTCTGTGCTGTGATTCTTTCTGCGCATATAAATACCACTTTTATAACAGCAAGAGCCTTGGATTAGCTTCATTGTTTTTAACTCTAGCAATGCTGATAAATATTGCAAAATTCTGATGTTGAATTATCTGAATTTATACGTGTTGTTGCTGATCATAAATCTGCAAGATGGATGAACAAGATTTGACAAACCAGTCTAATTGTTCAACTTGCTTTGCAGGGTCCTCCTGGTCCACCTGGTCCCAGGGGTCCTCAGGGTCCTAGTGGAGCTGATGTAAGCATGATCACCTCCTACCTATGTACAACATGACATACTGCAAGGCAGAAATAAATCTTGTTAAACAGACCCTTTTATAGTACAAGTCCTGGATATGATCATGAATTCTTTCTGAGGGTGACATATGATAACTCCTCTCTTCCCGCTGTAGGGTCCGCAAGGTCCTCCAGGTGGTGTGGGCCCTATGGGATCTGTGGGTGAGAAGGTAAGACTGAACACACAGCGCCCGGGGTGTTTCATCCATGCAGCATCATGTAGAGCTCTGAGACTGATATACAGCTGGTTCACCCCATCTCACTCTGTCCAGACTGGCCATCTGCCCCTCTTTGTCACCACCCACAGACCATTCATTTCATAAGCCCAGGCTCTTTGTCTGAGTTAGTGCTCTGACACTATTAATGTCCATTTTACAACACTTCCAACAAGATTCGGCCATTTTACTGCCATTTGGCACAGGGCTGCACTATAAATACTTAATGCTTTACCACGGCTGTTAAAGTGACTCTGGATTATGGAACATGAAGGGCTCCAACACTTTAAGAGGGCACTTAGAATACAGTAACTTTTAACACCTTCGGTAATCAACTGCAATTACAGACTCTAATTTTTTTCTACAGTGCAGACACAGATGACAACAAAATTTTAATGTGTCACTGCAAAATTTTTCTAGTTGATTGAGCATGACATTTGAAACTAATGGCAATGTTAAAAAGTCTGCACACAGAAAAATTCTTATAAAGCTCCTTAAATACAGTACTTGGAAAAATATTTTCATGTTAAAGATCCCAGATCTATTTACACACTTATTTGCAGCTATTAAAGACTTCTGTAAGGGTTTGCACAAAATGACAATGGAGACAGGCTCTGATTTCCCTGTGAGGTGTTGTATCTGCCTACTTTTCATTGGAACTCACTCTGATTGGTCGAAGCTCAGGGCATTACTAAGGTGGCTTGGGATTAGCTCGTGAGCCAAAGCTTTTGTAAACACAGAACAACATATTCATTGTGGACAATTTTTGGACAAAAATAAAAGTCTGGAATATTAGCAGTTGGTTTATGTGAGTGAGGCTGATTTCAGCTTGAATGTGATTGGTTCTAATTTGTGATGTTTTAAAATGTAAATGATCTTCAACTTGGATAGCACTTTTCTACCCTATGGCACCAGTGACGCTCACTGGGAGCATCTTGGGGTTCAGTGTCTTGCTCAAGGACACTTTGGCCTGCAGCCATGAGGAACCAGGGATCAAACCACCAACTTTCCTGCTAATGAACAACCTACTCTTACCTTCTGAGGCACAACCACCCACAAATATAGAATTCTATAGAGCACTGTGATTGGCTATGATTTGTGATGTCACAAATCACAAAAATCCCAAACCTTTTTTCTTGACGTCTGTGATTTCTCGGGACCGGTAATTCTGAATGAGTTTACATGTTCATGGTTTTTATTTTATACCACAGACTTTATACTACCCTTAAACCCAAAAAAGGTAGATTTTCACAGTATGGTGCCTTCAACACATGACATAAAAATCCTTTCTGAATAAACACATGAGGCTTTGGCTACACAGTAGTAGGATAAATGCAAAACACACATGTCTATGGCTTCTCTGTGCAAATGTAGCAAACACATGCAGGTACTGTATCCTCACGTGTAAAGTAGGGATGCATTTTCTCACCACACTGGCAACAAAGTCACAGAGTGTTAAAACACTGATTTGTGTTCACACATGAGCAAAAAAGGTCTTATACAACAAGAAAATTACACCTTTGGTAATTAGATTGTCCAAAAGTGCAATTTTGTCAGAAACTGAGCTTCAAGAAGAACTGTAAACAACTATATTCTGTATTTTTTGTGATAGTGTAGGTAAAGAATAAAGAAAACCTATTTGTCATTTTGTCCATCATGTACTTAAAGCTACAACTTGAGGAAAATCTAGGACTTAGACTGAAAATTTTAACACCTACAGCTCTCATTCTCAGCCCCCGTCCCCTGTTCCTCCTAAGCCCCTCTTCCTTAACGTGTGTGCAACATTCAGTGTAAGACTACAATTTTTTGAACAACCGCAGGCATCACAAACATATCTGAACAAGACCGACAGTCATTGCTTATCATATTGCGTGACTGTTATGAAACAACAGCCTTTTACTACTTGAAAAGTGAAGAAAATGTAACAAACACATACTATCAGAACAAGATGCACGGTCACAAAACTTCATAAACCGTGCTCATCAGTAGAATTAGTGTGATAAAATAAACCTAATGTTAAAACTGATTACATGGTATCGGTCACAGAGAGTGTTCTGATTTGTGCCCCAGCCGGCTCCGAACACCTGTCACGGAGGACCGGAGGTGCCTCTGACCATCCACTGTTGTTTTCTTCTTACTCTTTCTTGCTGTATGAGAATTTGGTAATTTAGGGCCCCTGTTTGTTAGCTATTTTGATCAGCTGACAAACAGCCTATTTTAGTTTAATGGTTGTTTACAATAAATTGCTTACTCAAAATTTTTTCTTGCCTCACTCCCATTTCTTCTTTTTGCATTTTGAAGCACGACTTAGAACCTTCTTAAGATCTAACAGTGCAAAATGTACATTCTTGCAATTTTTCAACTGGTCTTAAAATTTTGATCAGGAGTGTATCTGTAGCACACACCTGAGAATGATTGACAGCCAGGTAACACTACCCTTATACCCTTATCGCTTGGCGGAATAAAACAGGAGTGACGGATTTTTGAAAATCATATTAAGGGCTATAGGTGATTAAAAAAGGAGCCCCCCTCCCCCACATAAACACACACAACTGTATCAATTGGTGTATTTCCATCACCTCAATTAAATTTGCGTCTTCAAAATGCACATTTAATTTCTTGATGGAAACGGCTCAAATTTTGAAAATTTTACTTTAAAACATCATTGCTTAAAGGAGGTGGAAGACCGCTTCTTCTTTTCCTTTCGGCTGTTCCCTTCAGGGGTCACCACAGCAAATCATCTGCCTCCATCTCACCCTATCCTGTGGATCTTCTTCTCTCACACCAACTACCTTCATGTCCTCCTTCACCACATCCATAAATCTCCTCTTTGGTCTTCCTCTA
>JAQQAE010009897.1:0-14356 GCA_029823295.1 Pseudamia nigra
GTCTAATGTTTATCAGTACATTACAGAAAATAATGAACTTTATCACAATATGCTAATTTTTTGAGAAGGACCTGTACCATATGAGCAACAGGTGGCATCACAAACCTTAAACCATTTTGACAGTTCAAAGTTTCACTTCACCATGTAAGAACACCAAACCCTGTAAATGCAAATCATGGTAGCCTGAACTTGTAACTCCTGCACAGTAATCAGAGCTAGACTAGTAATTATGGCTCCAAAATTATGCATGTGGATGAGAAAGTTCAAATGTAAAAAATCTTAAATTGAAGTTACAGTTGAGAGGGTTTTATCATATATTATTATTAGCATCTAGGGCTGATTAGTGCGTTAAGCACAATTAGGCATTAACTGCTACGATTACTCTTCATTTCACTAATGCCATCTGTGTGCCCAGTCCAGAGGTTCTCCAAATAAACGGGAAGAGAAGTGTTTGTCAGTTCTGTTGTAATGCACTACTCCAAATTGAACAGTCAACAGAATATTCATAACACATTTATATCAGTAATGCCACACCCAATGCAGACATAAGCTGCACAAAGAGGAGAGCACGCAAAAGTAGGAGTAAAATCATAGAAGAAGATAATTATCTCCTGACGATGCCATTACCAACATCCTCCATTTACTCCAATCAGTTGAGGCAGATCATCAGCCAAACAGAACCAGATCGGTCAGAATTTCCTGTTAAGGGGCTGTTTTTACCCTATCCTATCATCACATGCTGGGGCCTTACTATGTAAAGTGCCTTAAGGTTTGTGTGGTTTTGTGCTATATAAATTAAATTCAATTGAACTGCCTCAAACTGTCAAGAAGTCTCTTAAAGGCAAAAAAAATTAAGTGTTCTTGTAGCTTGAAAAAGTTGTGATTCACTTACAGCAAATAGTTTCTAAATAAGGTGTCATTTAACACTCAAACATATGCAAATTCAAGTAGCAATCTCTATGCACGCCTTTCTGCATCAAATGTGCATTGCATAGCTGTGTTATACATTTCAGATTAAAACTGGAGTCGGTACGTGCTAAATCTTCAAAATGAAATATTCACATTGGAAAAACCTCAAAAGACATGCATATAGCAGTACAACAAATGTCTGGTCTTCGTGTACCTGAGTGATGGAGCCCCCTCGGTAGGAGACTGAGGAATCTGAATGCAGTCTGGTCCCTGGGATGCCCTTAGTGATACTGCCCCCTTGCACAGCCGGAATGGAAGCTAGAAATTCACAAATAAACAGATTTTTTACAGGATAAGCAACAACGTACCACAGAGTACTACAGCTGTTAGAACACACTGCAATGAAAAGGTAAGATTTCATTAACATTATTTTGAATAAAACTTTGGAAAAGTAAACAGTTTTAATGACTAACTTAAAACTGACTTAGAATTCTGAAATATTTGGCTAAGTCTCTAGCACAATTTTAGAAATATTTTTACAATGATCAGCTGTCAATATCTATAATTTTTACCAGTCTTAAACACAGGCATTAGTCCTATGCTCTCAAGCCTTGTTAGCAAGCTTCCCTGAGCTGAATTCTTCACTGTTTTCATTGATTGTATTTCTGTATGCTATTTAAGTATGTACAGACTTTTAAAAAATGTGACTCAAGTCACTGTGTTGCTGTCACAGATCTCACTAGGATCCATGCAGACCAATTCCAGTTATAATTTACATTTCAATATGAGTCGACACAGTGCAGTGGGTAGCACTCATGCCTCACAGCTAGATGGTCCTGGGTTCGATTCAAACGCCAGCTGGCAGGGCCTTTCTGTGTGGAGTTTGCATGTTCTCCCTGTGTCTGCTCAACCAAGAACCAACAACCAAAAACATGCACTAGGGTGGTGAATTGATCACTCTAAGTTGTCCATAGGTATGAATGTGAGTTTGAATGGTGGTCTGGCTCTATATGTCTGCCCTGCGATGAACTGGCAACTCATTCAGGGTGTACCCTGCCTTCGCCCCAAGTCACTACGACAATTGTGAGGATTAAGGGGTAGAAAATAGATGGATGTGAGTATACACCATTTTGGTTGGTGGCAAACGTAAAGAGTTTTAAATTCATCTACAGTGCTGTTACGTGTTTGGCAAATGTCTCACTGAAACACTGAAGAAAATGATAAACATCCCACCTCGTCCACCAGCAGCACTATCATGTGGTGCCCCCTGTGTCGACAGGTTATCAGGTTGAGAGGACAAGCTACGAGGGGACAACTGTTCCTGCTTCACCACTGGGTACGAACCTGCAGTGTGGGAATGAAAGACAAAGAAAAGGTAAGAAGATAACCATGTATATACACTCACTGGCCACTTTATTAGATACACCATTTTAGTACTGGGCTGGTCCTCGTAGCCATCATAAGTTGGTACAATGTGGTCATAAAGGGATGGACATCGCGAGCAGAAATACTCATGTAGGCTGTCATTTAGGGAATGCAGTTAGCATTAAAGGTGTCAAAATGTGCCACCACCAGCCACCAGAAGAGTTTGATACACAACAGGATAGATCCATGGTTTCATGTTCATTACCATAACATCCAAATGCCACAGCAAAAATTGATGCTCACTAGACAGCGCAACATATTTCCAGGCTTCTGTTGACCAATTTTGCTGAATCCATGTGAACTGTAGCCTTACTTTTCCTGTTCTTAGTTGACAGGAGTGTCACCATGTGTGATCTGCTGTTATCCATCTGCTTCAACTTTTAACATATGTCCATAAATGCTGTTCCACATTTCTCGGTTGTAACAAGTGGTCATTTGAGTTACTGTTGCCTTTCCATCAGCTTGAGCCAGTCTGGCTGTTCTCCTCTGACATCAACAAGGTATTTTCGTGTAGAGAACTGTTGTTCACTGGATTTTCTTTTTTGCAGACTATTCTTTGTAAACCCCAGTGATGGCTGTGTGTGAAAATCCCAGTAGATCTGCAGTGTGTTAAATACTCAGACCAGCCCATCTGGCACCAACAACCATGTCATGTTCAGTTGTGCAAATCACCTTATTTCTCCACTCTCATGATCAGTTCAGCAGGTCATCTTGAATGAGTTTACATGCCTAAATGCAGTGAATTGTTATTTGATAATCGCATATTTACATTAACAATTTGTGTTAAAAGATGTGCCTAATACAGTGGCCAGTTGTGTACCATTTCAAGCAGGTTATGGAAAGTTTAATACATTCAATACAGAAGTACTGTAGTATGAAGGGAATGTTAGGATTAAGTTTATAGGAAGCAGCAGTTCTACTCACCCACTTTCCTCTGATCCATCCAAGGCATCCCCACCTGTGTGGGAGGTACCTTTCCATGGTCCAACCCATGAGCTGGACTGTGCAACTGCACTGGGGTGCCCTAAAAAGTAAAGAAAGATATGGTCAAAACAGTGCAATATAAGTTATGAAATTTAGGTTGAAATCTTTTTACATTCTTCTGTGTTCCTGTGCTTTATGTGCTGCTATACCTGAGTGATGGAGCCCCCTGGCTTAGTGGAGGAAATGAGAGGCGGTGGCTCTGGCATTGTGAGGGGTCTCACTGCTGCCAGCCGACCACTGTCCTGTGGCAGACCAGGGAGAGAGGAGTGGCCCGTTTGCTGCAATGCTGGCAGACACATAAGAAAATATTTTAGTCCTATTATGGTAGAAGTCAGTTTGCTGACACTAGAGATAAGTTATGTATGGAATGTATTGAACAAGCTGTGCTGGATTTCTATACATGCATACACAGTTATTGCCCATATGAAAACAGGACAGAGGTGGGGGGTGCTCACAGTTGAAGTGGAGCAGGTGCTGGTCATGACTGATCTTGGCCATGTCTCGTGGGGACATGGGGTACGGAGACAAAACAGGCCGACCTAAGCTGGAGGTCCTAAGGTCATCGGGTCCCAGAGCCTGCTTCTTGACTTCACCGTGTGGAGAGAAAGCCCGAGACTTTTCTGCAAAACAAAAAGAGAATCAGGCCAAAGCAGAGCACTCAATCCAACCTAGAGTATGAAATAAGCTGTCCTTTAACTGCTGATACATTACCATGTCATCTGTGTTACTACTTGCTTTGTCTGTGGAACACATCCAACAAATGTCATTGCTTCTCAACCCCATGGACTAATTTACTACATTAACAGAGAAAACCACTGCTAAGATTTATTTTTATTTGTGTCAAAAACAGTATCACATTACATTAGTAACACGTTGTGCATGTGAAGATAGAAAAGAAACCTTCCAAATCCAAGCAGGAGGATTAGTAATCATCGCTCTACACCACACATCACCATATCATCATAGAAGAGTTCAATTACACAGAATATGCACAAACCATATAAATCCCTGCTACAATAAAATTGATTTAATTTTGTCTTTACCGTCATGGTAGCAAAAGACTGGTAAACCTTGTAAATAGGTCTCCAGCAGCTTATGCTTTACTTAACTGCTACAGAGCAAAGTATTTGAAGTATTTTTCCTTTCTAAAAATTCATAACAATGGGGAAATGGTGGTTTCTGTACTTTAAAGTTCAGAGCAACTCTGCCCACTTGGTTATGAAAGACCTGTCTTTGTACGGTTTCTAAAAGTCTTACAATGTGCTCTCAGATATTCACATTCCACCAGCTCACAGTAAGTGCACTGAACTAGACTATATTCCCTTCTGGGTCAATAGCAATACCGGATCATTTATCAGTTCCTTTCTACTTGAGTGTCCCAGAAACACCTGAATACCCCAAACACTAAAGAACAGGTTTCAAGGTTAGAACGTGCAGCAAGGTCCAAGTAAGTAAAACTAGATCAAATAATGCTGAACTTCTATTAACCTCTATTTTCATTTTACAAGGGTACTATTTCTCTTCAGTGATAATCCAGCAACATAGCAATTTACATAAACTAATGGCCTTCAGTCAGTGATGTTCTGAATACTGGCTGAGTCATGAAGCAGTAATGTGAACGGCGATTTGAAGGATTTATCACGACGTGAGACAGACAACAGACACGTCATTGGGGAGCATACCATCTTTGTCCATGATGGAAGGGCTGCGTGGTCGGACACGAGGACTGCTACTACGGAGGGCATCTCTCTCTGCCTGTGGGGTATAAGGCTGTGGTTTGGCTGGCTGGCCTGAAAGCTGCTGCAGCTGTTGCTGTTTGACCTCCTGAGAGGACTCCCCATGAGCCATAGTGATCTGTTGCTGGTACAGTGCCAGGGCATGGGGAGGCATTGCTGCTTTGCCACCACTACCAATCCGTTGCACAGACGCCTCTGGCATCTACACACAAGGAAGAAAGGCAAAGGAAAAAGTTATATACACAATACATGGGACACAAGCACACTCCTGCCTGGCATTTGACATATGGTTAGCTGCATACAGTGTCTGATCACCAAGATAGCTAAAAACATCTCTTATTTCTTAGTAAGCTGAAGTCTCCCTGGTGTCTGGCATCTTATTTCTTCTCCACGGAGCAGTACATCTCTTCATCCTCCATCTGGCTGGCTTATCTTATACTAAGATAACCTTGGAATCTCACTAGTTATATGGTTATTTCTATAGTCAAGGAGACAGATTGCCAGAGATGTGTGAGCTGTATGTCACATAAGTCAAGACACTTTTCATACAATTGAACTGAACTAAATAACTGGGAAAGTTGACACTTCACCTGAGTCTTGTTTGATATAGGAGAAAACAGGTGCATATTGAACACAGAGGCTGATAAAGTTAAACTTCTAAGACTCACAATGGGAGGTATGGCAGCAGCCCTCTGTTTGAGCTGCTTCAGATCCATGGGTTTCTGTAGTGTTGAGGATATGACTCCGTCATGAGCATAGTTTAGTAAACTTGGCCGTGGAGAAGTCATTCTGTAAACAGACAGAAGCACTATAGGTTAGTGCCCTCACTTGAACCTCAACACAACAATGCATTAGAAAAAACTCTACGGAGGAAACCTGAGAATCTGATTATGTTTCCGTCCTACATACCAGCCTACCTTCTCCCTTGGAAATGGAGGCACGTCTTTCTTACAGTCCTTAGTCATTATGCAAACTATTCAAATAATGAATGATGAGGACTCGCAGGAATACGTGGGGTGTTTGTGGGATTTACGTTAAAACAAGTTAAAAATGTGGATAAAGTGTACCATGGCCTGCACATCTGTCAAAAACACCACACACTGAGTCACAGAGACACACATGTGTGCACACACAAATACACACTCGCACCCTTTGTTTGCTTTGGCAGAGAGGGCAGCGTTTCCCTCAGCTCTGCCAGTACATGTAGTCTGCTGTCATGGAAAAAATTGAACAAATACCATGCAAACAAGACTAATCAGTCCTCCCACGCACTTTGACACCCATTTCTTATGGCTTCATTCAGACACACACACACATTTTATATTATACATATATATATACACACACTGTATATAGTACTCTCATTCACACAAAGTGTAAATAAAATCTCTGGCTGATAGGAGAGCAACCTGTGGTGCACACAAAAGTGGCTAGCCAAATAGGGCTTCACTGCTGTACAGTGTAGCTAGGCAACTAATAACACTTCAAAACCCCCAGTGCTTTATTTTCTGATTTGTGCTGTGGTAGACCAGAGAAGTAGAACACCTAGTAAAGCAAACCACAAAACCATAAGTTCATTGACACAGAGAAAATCAATCCAGGTCACAAACATAAACGGTAATACAACACAGAAATGGCTATCAAAACAAATATTCTTTGAGTAAAATAAAATAGGTTGTGTGTTATTCGCATTACAACAGATTTTGACTGCAGTAAGTCTTACCTGTTTTTATCCATGTTGTCTGTTTCCTCCACCTCATCAGCGCTACAAGTGGCACTAGAGTCACTGTCCCCATGGGAACCTGTTTTAGCCCCATGGTCTTTCTTGGAGTTCTTGGTGGAGCTCTTCACATCCTCCATCTCTGCAGTGGGAGGTTTTTTGTCTATGGCTTCACTGGGAGGTGATGGTTGTGGCTGCTCCTTATTGGGCTCCCCTATCTCAGTCTTTATCTCCTGCTTGATGGTTGTATCTGTATCTTCTTTAATTGCAGGGTTCTCATCCCCTGTCTGACCTGCATCTGACCCAGCCGCCTCTTTGTCCACAGAATTAGAGCTGCCCTTTGACCTGCTTGAGCCATCCTCCTTGGCCTTGCTGTCCTCTGAAGAGTGTGGGGAAGGCAAGCTCTCTGTGTCAGAACTATTGTTGGCTCCACCTGAAAGCAAAACAAAGAAACACAGATCAGAGGGCAAGAATAAGTGCCTACTGTAAACCATGTTTTATCTCCATATCCTTTTTTTCCTCCCACTTTACCCCCATCTCTTTCTGCTAAACCAGATTCTCCACAGTGCCACTCTTCTGCTTAATCAGGTTTCACTGTACAATAAGGAGGAACACAAAACCAATTGGGTTGATGGACGGAATCCCCCAGGGCTTCTGCATTCTATTGTGAAAGTACAGACTACACAGTATACTTCTATCAACAGACAGCAGCCTTCTATTCAGGACACTATTATGTTTGTCATAGTGGAAGATGATTTTTTTCAGCTACAACAATGAGCAACTCAAGAGTTACACTGTCACAGTAACGCTCCGCAGCAGAACATATTGGGCAAAGTAACCCCACTAATTGTCAATTTTACTTTGTTGCATACATTTGACAAATGAAAAGTCTAAGATTTTATAGAATGAAATACTGATGGTTAGAAGCTTTTTGGTGATTTACAGATTTACTACAAGCTGGCATAAAAACAACTTAGCAGTGTAGGCTGAGCCAAAGATTGTTTGGAGCAACGCATTCTTCACAAAAGCCAACATTTTTTAAATGTCTAATACTGGCACAATACAATTTCATGCACATATAACTTTTTCTTTTGGCCAATGGCATTTTCTACAGTGTGTACATTTCCTTGACTAACTGCATTCAATATCAGTGACTTTGAACATCTGAGTCAATTTATGCCTCCTCTCTATGTCCAGTTAGCCCAGATTAAGCATTATAATAAGACTTTGTTAAGATGACGCGTGAATTCTCAGAATAGAAGACAGACATTTTAGTGTCTACATCCATCTTTTTTTAAAATCAAATTTTCAGAAATTCCATCTCAAAAAATTTCATACACTTTGTGGATATGTGTAGGTTTGAACTTTAAACTGTGCAAATGGTTTGTTCCAGTTCCATATAAGACTAGAGGACTTTTGCTCACTCTGCAGAACTTGTGCAAATGAGTCAGGTGTGTGGATGCCCTTGTACAAACCCCCTTTTCAGTTCAGCCCCCAAATATTCTGTTGGATTAAGGTTAGAGTTTTGTAGTGTATGCCTTTACCACTTTTGAAATTTATCATTATAGTCCCTCTGAATGATCCATGTGTGCCTAAGCTTGAGCTGCCTGGCCGATGACTTCATATAATGTTTCAAAATATCCATTCATAACAGTCTTAGAGTAGCGCATCCCTCGCTGGGGAACAGATACTGCACATCCTTTACTGTAGTTTCTCTGATTTACATCTGATATCTTTAACCATTCAAAATCTATTCTCCTGTTGAGCCACAATCTCTTCTGGCAGTCACAGTACACATTGCATTCTAAAACAATTGAATAGCTATGTGGTCCTATTTATATTTATGTGTTACTGATTGTAATGACAAAAGCATTACCTAGCAAGGTTTTAAAATTTCCCTCAAGGAGAAACTAGACCTGTGGAAATCTAGCACCCCCCCCCCCCAAACTACTGACGGATTTCTTTAGATTCTTTACATTTCCCCATGATGTCCAGGTAACACTGAAATACGGCCAAATTCATAAAGTGCGTATACAAAATTAAAAATTCTGACTTGTGGAAAATAGAGTTTGAATGCATTTAGACTGGTGTAGGCATGTGTGACCTTCTCCATCTTCAGGTGTCTCCTCTTCATTACCACTGGCCCCCGAACCCTCCATCTCTTCCTCCTCAGCTGTATAAGGGGCACTGGTCTCCTCATTCTGTGAGGTTTTACCCCTGCGACGGGCCTTTCGCTCCTTCTCCTGGGTGAAAACAAATACACACTAAGCAAAAACACTTATGAAAATTGTATGTTAGTGGTACTTTAAAAGCATAAATAACTTTTCCCAGGCATCATTATGATTTAATTCACTATCAAACGAAAGTGTGAATCATGTCTCAAATGTTCCCTCTGCTTACTGATTTCATTTTATGCTGCTGCAGAATCTCATCCAGTTTCTGCCTTTTCTTGTAGTTGAAGTAAAAGTTCTTGCACTGTGACACGGTTTTTGATCCCACCATCTTGGCGATGGCGGACCAATTCCTACCATACTGGAGAAGGCCTGAAATTAACAGATGGTAGAACACAAGGATTAGAATCCTGGAAAGGAAAACATGTCTGAAAATATCTGACTTGTATGTCAAATAGTTTATTCTATGCAGCTGTAAAAAATATATATGTGAGCTGAGACCTTGGTAAAGTTCAAATTTAATGATCGTTGTAATTTTTATATAAACACCAATATCATGCACCACAGAGTTTTCTAGTGCATAGTGGTAGAGACTACAGTAAATCAACAGCCACAAACATCTGTCTCCAAACAGCTGTCAGAACTGGAGCACAGCCTGGGAGTTTAGTTTGCAGTGCTCTCCAAGTAGCAGCATGGCTAAATACAAAAAATAAAAAGGGAAACGGAGAGGAGGGCTTGCTTTGTGGTTGAAGTGTCAGCCATGCCAATGACATCACTAGCTCTCCCCACTGGGGTCACTCTGTCATATTCTGACTGACTTTGATGTGACCCAGTTCCAAGAAACACTGGTCCTTTACCCAGTCAACCACATGACTGTGCCTTACACAAGCATCTACAGGCACCCGCTGGGCCTGAGCTGTGATAGATCGCCATGCCATGAAAACACACACATGCCACTGTTTAGTGCACGTATGCACTGAAAGAAGACTTGGAGCAAACAGTCAGTGTGCATGTCTGAGTGAAGACAGTGTAGAAATTGCAGTGGTGTTTCCCCCCCAGACTCTGCTGTTAGCTAAAAGTAACTCATTAACAGTGTGTGCTGTAAGAGGCTTAGCTTACACCACCCACTTGTTTCCTGTGCCAGCCTGACAGGTCCTGGCAGCAGGACAGACTCAAACCGTGTGTGTGTGTGTGTGTGTGTGTGTGTGTGTATGTGCACGCACGCATGTGTAGGTATGTGTGTATGTGTCTGTGCATTGGTTGTTATTAGGAGGCATCGTGCCAACACCTCCTGGGACAACCTTGGACATGGGATCAGAGGTCTCTGCACCTCATTGCTAAATAGAGAGTAGGACAACAAGCACAATTCTTAGCCAAAGGAAAGGGCTGACATTTACAGATCTGTCAATTCTTGTATGAATCAGATCTGACTGATAACGGTTTTTTTCCAAGAGTGAGCAATTTGTCTCTTTTTATTTTTATGCACACCAAATCAAATCTTGCGAGTTGAACTCACATGTATTCTGTAGATACATGCATTTGGACTAAAAAAAAAAGCAACCCCTTGTAATAGCTATTATGCTTTTCTCCATACTCACATAAGTGCATCATTTTGTGTTTGACAACATCTCTTCTTATACTGGGAATTTATTAATGCCAGTATACAAAGAACCACCATAACAAGCAGAGGTGATCTTCAAGTCCGAGCTGTTGGCGTCTAAAAGCTACTGCGCACATATAACCTCTGAAGTGCTAAAATAGGAGACGTATTTCAGTTGAAATATTCATTGTTGCCACTGAATGCTTTGCAAGAACAGCTTCTATGAGAGCAAAAAGAAAGGAGTGGTGCCCTCACCTCAGTCCAAAAAAGGATCTACAATCATCTATTGACCTTTAACAGCTGACTACACACAAACACACTTGTGCATAAACACAACCTTCTCCAAGACATGTACAGTAGCACAATAACACATACACTCAAACCAGTAAGACAAGCACTTCAATGAACCAGGTGAACTCTGCTATTCATTTACTGAGAGTCAAAGGTCACTTTGTTATGACCTCCAACCACATCCTGTTTATTCCACTGTACGCAAGTACATAAAGCATAATCCAAAACAGCTCTGGTTGACTCAGGGCCTGGCTTGTTGCAGCAACACACATGGAACATTCATCCAATCAGAACGAACAATACTGAAGCAGGTGGTAGCCTTGCACCCAATAAGAACAGCGTATTCCCATAAGCTCCTCCCCGAGTGAGTCCAATCAACACCTTGTGCCGCTAGAACATGGTTGTTCCTGTCTGTCACATGCCTGTCACTCCAGCCGTCGTCCTGTGGCCCGTGCTCTGTATAACACTATCGGACAGTGTGATCTCTGGAGGGCCAACTGGGAAGCTCTTCAGGGCTGGGCCTTCCGATCCAGAGCAGAGATGAAAACAGCTCAGTCTCTGTGCTCTTCCTGCCAGCTGGCTTGATACTTGAGCCGGTGTCAGGTTGACATGCTCCAAAACAGCACATGCTCCTGGCCTCTCCCCTCCCTTCCTCTCACTGTGTACCCCCTGTGCTTCAGTGAGTGCTGGTCTGTTCTTCTCTGCCGTGTCTCTCCCCAATGGCGGTTGTCTGGGAAGACTTCCACAGGAAAGTGGGACTGTGGGGCGGTGCTATGTGCTCAGCTTCTCTCTCTCCCCTCATCTGATCTCTCCTCTATCTCTCTTTTTTCCTCCCTCCCTCCCTCTCTCAGTCAGTCCGTCCCTCCCCCTGCCTCACTGTGCCAGCAGGCACAGAAGCAAGCACGCACACACTAACCAATGCACACACAAACGCATGAGTGAGTAGACACTCACTCGAACCCTCTCTCTGTCTCTCTTGTTAATACTCTAGCACACAGACAAACACACACAGGCAGTCCAAGAGTAAACAGAGAGCAGAGAGAGAGTGGGTAGGGAGCCACTGAGCCAAAGAGACAATGGAGAAAGGAAAAGGATATAGAAGTGGAGAGTAAGCAAAGGGAGTGCGGGGGAGACGAGAGGGGAGAGAGGGAGTTGATGTTGATACCATGAGAAAGCATAAAGGCTTTCACATTTTTCCTGACTGACCTGCTTTTCATCTTGAATGTGACCTCTCTCCAGTCCATAACAACACAGAGTGAGAGGAGAGAGAAAGTGAGTGGGGGAAAGAGCTGCTTGCCAAATCTTCCACAGCACTTGCCAATCTGGGCCGCTGCCATCTCCCACCCAAGAGAAACGGACAGAAGGAGAAATGGAGATAGAGCAACAGAGGAGAAACAGAGAGAAAAAAATAATCTAGCATTCTCTACCTGCTGCTCCTTTAAATGGGTTCTTCCAGCAAGCAGAGCAGAGGCCATTATCCAGCTGCCTGCACCCAAGCAAAACCTGGCAGATTAGTGCACTTACATAAACGCCTGCCAAGAATGCCGCACATGCAAACACATACAGCTTTGTGTACGCACACTGACACAACCTTTGCAACACATCTTGAACACCTAAACACACGGGCAGAGAAGGATGGTTTATGGGAGAAATCACAAAGCTTGTTCAGAGAATCTTTCTGAGCAGTGAGGACAAGTGTGAGCCACCTCTGAGTGACATCTTTGAAAGTGCTACCATGCTAATGTCCAGCCAAGAACTATAAATGCCACTATTCAGATCTGATTAGCTCAAGGGGATGAACACATTAACATGACGATACTTAAGCCCATTTAAAACAAATACTTTTCAAACACCTGCAGGGAAGAACACCTTGACAGGTTTTTCCAACACTATGACGAAGTGGGGGTTGGCCTTGAAGAGTTCTTGGAAGGGGAATCCCTTTTGGCAGGTGTGGCGGTAGTTGTTAAAACTGATGAAAAATGGCAAGACCAGCTCCTCCTTTTCAGCCCTTGGTACTGTAACTGGGGCTCTATGGTTGCAGTTACATAAGCCCTTCATAGAAGCCCTGCTCCCACCAAGCTGCCAAGATAATCCTCTGGGATGGAGCGCCCCACTAATCCCACTGCAGGAGAATGGAACTGAAGACATTAACCAGGATTACTACACAGGACCATGTTCACGGCAGGCTGGTGCCCGTTATCACAAAATAACCCTGTAACACACAAATCCAAACCCCAAATTACTGGAGACATTGCACAAACCAACACATGAGTTAAGATTAAAGTGAGAATTCATCTAAACCAAATGCAGTTTCAATATCACAACAAAGCTGATAACAGCTTGTAAGAGGCACTTGATCTACTCTTTATTACTCAGGAAGACAGGTTATATTAGTCATAAGCAGAACTGAGAGTCACACAATGTGGTGAATGATGACACACCATACAGAAATCACCACAGAGGAGCTGCCTTGCAGTAAAATTGTGGTGAGTCATGAGCCGAAACCAGGATATAACACTATAAAAATAACATTATTACCTGAGACAAAAAGTTTTAAAAACCCATACATTGAATATCTGTTGAATTAAGGACAGAAATGCGATCAGTACTTTTTCCAGCCATCATTTCCTTTGCATGTAACATGTAATCCTGTCTTTTAAAAAATTCCCAAATAGATGAAAAACCAGAGCAGACAATCAATCTGTTGTAAAAGATCAGTGGAGAATCCCTGTCAAAAAGACTACACAACATGAAAAATCAGTGAGAGTAAGGATATCATTCAGTCAGCAACTCAACTAGAGACTCATGTACTGCACGCGACATGCACTGGGAAACACACTTACACACAGTGCTTGTGCAATAAAAATGGGCAGAGTGTCAGCGACCTCTGCAAGTCAGCCATAGGCTTCTGGGTAATCTTCAGTCAGAGACAATAAACAGGCTGAGTTAATGACTGCTGTATTTGCAGGGGCTGGCTGATAAGAGGCAGACTTTACAGCCTGCTTGATAAAAAGACAGGCTGCCTTGACCCAGAGAGAAGAGGAAAAGGTTCCAAAGAGCAACAGACTAGTTCAAGCAGACTGATACACTGGCACAGAGACATAACCTAACAGCACATGGTGGTTGCTGCCTTACTAACAGGAAGTCACAGCCTCATCATGTTCCACTTCTCGCAAAAAAGAGAGTCGTCTTTTTGATGTCTTTTCATATCTCTATTGCTATACACAGTGGATGCAATGGCTTTACACGTTGCCGCAAGAAGAAAAGGTTTACTTTCTGTTACCTTTTTTGGCAGTTTCCATCTCTTCTTCAGTCCAGCGAGAGCTCTCATTCATCTCCAGATTGGCTGTTTAAAAAAAAAAAGAGAACCACCAAGTTAGAGGCGGCAGGAGGAGGGGGAGTGGGCAGTTGTCACAAAGTCAGTTAGGGAGTGACTGACAAGTGAAAGGAAAAAAAAAAAAAGAGAGAGAGAGAAATTAGTGAAGAAAACAGAATAAAAAAGTTAGTGGGTGTGTGTGTG
>JAQQAE010009898.1:0-14355 GCA_029823295.1 Pseudamia nigra
AGGAGGGCTGCAGGAGGCTAGCTGTGTTAGCCGGCAGCCGGTGTTATCCAGCTGCCAGCTAACACAGCCTGACCTGTGTTGGCAGCCTCCAGGTGCAGGAGGCTAGCTAACACAGCTAGCCTCCTGTAGCCCTCCTCATCCTCCAGCGTGATCTGTGTTGGCCAGTTTACCACAACACAGTGCATGTGTCAGACACGCAGCCAATAAGCTTCCGGCTTGCCGGCTATGTTAGCCAGCTGTCCAGCTCTCCACTCCACAGGTTAGCAGCCTGCGGGTGCCAGAGGAGGGCTGCAGGAGAACTGTCGCCCTATTTTTTCACTCTATTTTCAGGACTTTGGGTCTGCCTTCGGAGACTCCTTCATTGTCTACACTCAGGACCAACTACTAGCTCTGTTCCCTCCACGTGGAGAAACTCCGGTTTCTTGGCTAAATTCCAGCCGTAGCCTCCATTTAAACCGGAGATTCAAACAATGTTTACCGTCTGAGATCATGGGAAACAGACGTGGTAACGAGGCTACAACAGGAATTCAGGGAAGAAACTGGAGATTCCCGTGGAGATGCAGGAGACTGAGAGGCATGAAGCACTGGGAAAATGTTTGTAAACAGCACAGCCACAAAACTGTTAAAGCTCTGTAGCAGGGACTTGCGGTTAGCATTCGGTCTATTACACACCCCCCCCCATTACCCAGATTTTTTTGGTACCAGAAGTGTTCGTTAGCCGGAGTACCACTGTAACATTTTCAGTAGCTCATATCTTTTTTTTCTTGCAGAACCTGCTGCTCCAAAGAGAGAACTAGAAGATGCAGATGGTCCTGCAGCAAAGGTTGCCAAAACTGAAAACGGATCTTAATTACACAGACAGTTTCTTTTTTTTTTTGTAAAAATGTTTATTACACACAGAGAAATGGAGAGGCATCTTGTATCCATTCCACTCAGCGCTTCATGCTTTGGAAAATCGTAGGAAGTCCACCTGGATGTCAACCTAGAGAACAGTGTGTTGACGTTAATTTTCTCTTTTTGTATGTAATGCCTCCTGAATTGTTTCTTTAACTCTTTTGAAGATGGTTTGATTTTTTTTTTTATCATGTTAAAGAAAAGTATACTCTTCAACAGTAACTTGATTTCATCAAGACATTTTAATTAGTTATGTAAGAGCTATGACATCTATAAGCTGTGTGCCATTGTCTTAATTCCCCTTGTTTTTGCTACAGTGAATGACCATTTGCTTTGCTAGTTTTAAGTTTGCATATATGAACAAGGAATAAACTGTTTGAATATCAAATCTGCCTGAATCTCTTTTAAAGTTCTGATTTTACCATTCTCAAAAAAGTTAAATCTCTTAAATAATAATTGTGATCTTACCGATTTCTTTTTGTGGAACTTGTAAGATGCTGGTAGGTCATATCTTAGTTCTGTAAATAAAGTAACTTGTCAGACCTATGAAAAGTATTAATGAATACTAATAAATATTAGTATGCATTATTTTTCTTACCTGCTATTACTTCCATCTTAACACCCCAGTCAATTGCTTTCTTCTGTATGTGCTGTAATCAGATGAGTTAAATGGCAAGCATTAAATAACTTGTTAAAAAAGCTTTGATACAATGTTTGGAACAATTACAAGGTTAAAAGATTATAATTTTCATTAAAACACCAACTGTTCAGAACCACTAGTAAGTATGTAATAAATTTACCTCTCGTGTTGATGTTTTATGAAGCGAATACACTGCTGTTTTTGCCATTGTTAAAGCTGTCCTTAGGAACTTCATATCAGTGCCTTAAAGAATGGAGGAATTAAACACAAACTAGCATGTAAGAGTATAAGAGCCAAAGCTAAAGGAGTAGTCCACAGAAATAAAGTAATTTATTAGGTTTGACTTAGGTGGCACAATCTTGCTGACTTACTTATCAGTCCCATGAGATTTCATTCTAACTGATGAAATCTATCCATGAGGTGTCAAAAAGAGAATGTAACTACTGAATTATAAGTAATGTCCTGAATTCAAAATGTGACCGAAGTATACGCAAATCATACTTTAAATTATCAAAACTAGATACAATTTTGAAGAATGGGTCTTCTTACATATTTTAAAATAATATAGTATCCTGCTTGTTACATATGAACATTTTGCCGATCTGAGGCCAGTTTTAGGTACTTCATACACTGCCTGGCCAAAAAAAAAGTCGCTACCTGGATTTAAATAAGCAAATGCAGTAAAAGCATTTCCACACGCAAAATGTGAAGGGAACTCAAGAGGATTGGGACTGAACAGCACTGTAGCCTCAAGAAAACCACTAATCAGAGAGGCTAACCAGAAAAAAAGGCTTCAATTTGCGAGGGAGCATAAAAATGGACTCTGACCTTCTTCCATCCTACTGTACAAGCCTGTGGGGGCAGTGCTATGATGTGGGGTTGCTGCAGTTGGTCAGGTCTCGGTTCAGCAACAGTATGTGCTCAAAGAATGAGGACAGCTGACGACCTGAATATACTGAATTACCAGGTTATTCCATCAATGGATTTCTTTTTCTTCCCTGATGACACGGGCATATTCCAAGATGACAATACCAGGATTCAACGGGCTCGAATTGTGAAAGAGTGGTTCAGGGAGCATGAGACATCATTTATACACATGGATTGGCCACCACATAGTCCAGACATTAACCCCACTGAGAATATTTGGGATGTGCTGGAGAAATCTTTGTGCAACGATCAGACTCTACCATCATCAGTGCAAGATCTTGGTGAAAAATTAATGCAACACTGGATGGAAATAAATCTTGTGACATTGCAGAAGCTTATATAAACAATGCCACAGTGAATGTGTGCTGTCATCAGCGCTAAAGGCGTCCAGTGAAATACTGTAATAGAGTGTGTGACCTGTTTTGTTTTTTTTGGTGGCGACTTTTTTTTTGGGAAGGCAGTGTATATTACTGTGTCGCTAAGTAGTGCAAAAATGCAGTTTATAAGAATTTGTTGTTTTTTTTGGTAAACCTAAACAAATGTCCACTAACTGCAGAGCAGAAAAACGAGCCTATGCAGTACAAATTTAAAATAAGATATTACACTTAAATGAGACACGTTGTCCATCCATCTTCTACCACTTCTCCGTGGGGTCTGGTCGCAGGGGCAGCAGCTTCAGCAGGCAAGCCCAGACTTCTCTCTCCCTGGCTACTTCAACCAGCTCTTCGGTGGGGACCCCGAGGCCAGCCGAGAGACATAGTCCCTCCAGCGTGTCCTGGGTCTTCGAGAGGGCCTCCTCCCAGTGTGATGTTCCCTGAACACCTCCCCAGGGAGGCGTCCAGGAGGCATCCGGACCAGATGCACAAACCACCTTATCTGGCTCCTCTTGACACAGAGGAGCAGTGGCTCTACTCTGAGCCCCTCACAGATGACTGAGCTTCTCACCCTATCTCTGAGGGAGAGCCCAGCCACCCTGCAAAGGAAACTAATTTCGGCCCCTTGTATCCTGGATCTTGTTCTTTCGGTCATGACCCAAAGCTCATGACCATAGGTGAGGGTAGGAATGTAGATCAACCGATAAATCGAGAGCTTTGCCTTTCAGCTCAGCTCCTTCACCACGACAGACCGATGCAGAATACACAGCACTGCAGATGCTGCACCAATCCACCTATCGATCTCCCGTTCCATCCTTCCCTCACTTGTGAACATGACTCTAAGATACTTGAACTCCTCCACTTGAGGCAGGACTTCATCCCTGACCCGGAGGGAGCACTCCACCTTTTTATGGCTGAGGGCCATGATCTCAGATTTGTAGGTGCCGATTCTCATCCCAGCCGCTTCACACTCGGTTGCGGACTGCTCCAGTGAGAGCTGCAGGTCATGGCATGATGGAGCCAACAGAACCACATCATCTGCAAAAAGCAGAAACCTAATCCTGAGGTCACCAAGCCGGACCCTGTCAACATCCTGGCTGCACCTAGAAATTCTGTCCATAAAAATTATGAACAGAATCTGTGACAATGGGCTCACCGGAAACAAGTCTGACTTACTGCCGGCAATGCGGACCAAGCTTTGACACCGGTCATACGGGGACCAAACAGCCCTAATCAGTGTGTCCGGCACCGCATATTCCCGGAGAACTCCCCACAGAACTCCCTGAGGGACATGGTCGAATGCCTTCTCCAAGTCCACAAAACACATGTAGACCGGTTGGGCAAAATCCCATGCACCCTCCAGGACCCTGCCACAAGTATAGCACTGGTCCACTGTTCTATGACTAGGACAAAAACCACACTGCTCCTCTTGAATCCGAGGTTCAACTATCCCACAGATCCTCTTCTCCAGTACTCCGGAATAGACCTTACCAGGGAGGCTGAAGAGTGTGATTCCCCTATAGTTGGAACACAGCCTCTGGTCCCCCTTCTTAAAGAGATGAACCACCACCCTGGTCTGCCAATCCGGAGGCACTGCCCCCGATGACCGTGCAATGTTGCAGAGGCGTGTCAACCAAGACAGCCCCACAACATCCAAAGCCTTAAGGAACTCCAGGTGGATCTCATCCACCCCCAGGGTCTTGGCACCAGAGTTTTTTGACCACCTCGGTGACCCCAGCCCTAGAGATTGGAGAGCCCACCCCAGAGTCCCCAGGCCCTCCTTCCTCAAAGGAAGGCAAGTTGGTGGGATTGAGGAGGTCCTAGAAATATTCCTCCCACCGACCCACAACATCTCTAGTCGAGGTCAGTAGCACCCCGTCTCTACTGTGCACAGTATTAATGGTGCACTGCTTCCCCCTCCTGAGACGCCAGATGGTGGACCAGAATTTCCTCAAGGGCGCCTGGATGTCATTTTCCATGGCCTCCCCAAACTCCTCCCATGCTCGGGTTTTTGCCTTGGTGACCGCCGAAGCCGTGTTTCACTTGGCACGTCAGCACCTATCAGCTGTGTCCGAAATCCCACAGGCCAAAAAGGCCCAAAAGGACTCCTCCTTCAGTTTGGCAGCATCCCTCACCGCCGGCGTCCACCAACAGGTATGAAGGTTGCCGCCACAACAGGCACCAACCACCGTATAGTCAGCTCCGATCAGCCACCTCGACAATGGAGGCATGGAACAAGGCCCACTCGGACTCAATGTCCCCCGCCTTCCCCGGTACATGGTCGAAGCTCTGCCGGAGGTGGGAATTGAAGCTCCTCCTGACAGAAGACTCTGCCAGACCTTCCCAGCAGACCCTCGCGGTACGTTTGGGTCTGCCAGGTCTGACCAACATTCTCCCCCACCGACAGAGCCAACTCATCACCAGGTGGTGATCGTTCACAGCTCCGCCCCCTCTTCACCCGAGTGTCCAAGACATGCAGCCGCAAGTCCGACGATACAACCACAAGGTCAATCATTGAACTGTGGCCTAGAGTATCCTGGTGCCAAGTGCACATATGGACACCCTTATGCTTGAACATGGTGTTCATTATGGGCAGTCCATGACGAGCACAGAGGTCCAATAATGAAGCACCACTCAGGTTCAGATCAGGGAGGGGCGTTCTTCCCAATCACACCCCTCCAGGTCTCACTGTCATCACCCACGTGAGCATTGAAGTCCCCCATCAGAAGCGCTCTCCAACACCCCCTCTAAGGACTCCAAAAAGGATGGGTACTCTGAACTGCTGTTTGGTGCTTAAGCACAAACAACAGTCAGGACCTGTCTCCCTACTTGAAGGTGGAGGGAGGCTACCCTTTTGTCCATCGAGGTGAACCCCAACATACAAGCGCCAAGATGGGGAGCAATAAGTATGCCCACACCCGCTCATCACCTCTCTCCGTGGGCAATTTCAGAGTGGAAGAGAGTCCAACCCCTCTCAAGGACGCTGGTTCCAGAGCCCAGGCCGTGTGTCAAGGCGAGCCCTACTAGATCTAGCGGGATCTCTCCACCTTGCGCACCAGGTCAGGCTCCTTCCCCGCCAGATAGGTGACATTCCATGCCCCCAGAGCCAGCTTCTGCAACTGAGGATTGGTCCGCCAGGACCCCCCGCCTTCCGCTGCCACCCACAACACAATGCACCCGACCAACCAGCCCCCAGGTTGGAAGGGCCGTGGGGGCCGTGAGCCCATGAGAGGGGGCACCCATGTTGCCTTTTCGGGCTGTGCCCGGCCGGGCCCCATTGTGACAAATAACAATTCATGTTGTTTTCTGTCATAAAACATGTCTAGGGTCTCTAAAAAATTATGTTTTAATGGAGAAAAACATCCCTTTTCCGACAACTGGAGGTGAAACAAGCCAGCTGGATTTCTGGATATTTATTATGCCACAATTATCTGCCCTCTGTCAGGGACCATCAGACCCAGCAGAACGACCATACTCAGCCTGACATCCTGGGGTCTAGTGCCAGGGAGTCTACATGGAGGAATCCACAGCACATATAGGAAAAAGATTTAATGCTATGCTGAAAACCAGGAGTATGTGGCCATGGTAGAATTAAGAATCTCTGGTATTTTAAGTTGGAATTTAAAATACAGCTTCTAGTGCCATCTAAGAATTTAAATTACTTATTTGAAAGAGGCACAAAATGTCACCTTTAAGTAAATACTTGCATAAATACACTGAGTTACATTGTACCATATACTCACCTTGGTTGTGTTTGGTCCCAAACGGTGGGTTCATTATTACTGTATCAAACTTTGTAGCATAGGCTTCTGGCTCCAGGGCACAAAGATCACACTGAACCAGGTCTACGTTCGAAAGCTCAAAATCCTCTACATTTCTTCTAAATATGTCCAGTGAGTCGCCGTCAATGTCAAAACCGACGCATAAACTGAAAAGAAAACACAGGAAAGTAAGGAATTAATCCCCCTTCGCTGAAGAAGAAAGGTTGCTCTTTCTCACCCTGCATCGAGCACCGCTGCTCCGACACTCAGAACTCCACATCCACAGCCCAGGTCTGCCACCAGCTTCCCCTCAATGTCATCAAACGTGTTCTGTATTGTGTAAAGCATGCGGGCTATGGAAAAATGAAAATACAGTCAGCACAACGACGCGCACTGTAAACACATCAATCACACGCTGACTTCTCACCAGCTATATGAGGACTTGTTGGATACTGCTCAAGAAGGATTTTCGGCGTTTCAAATGTGTCCACTTGCTGCAGACAGCTCTCCAGCTCTTTTAGTTTCATTGTACACTGGTTATACACCTTACAAGACCCGCAGATATATTGTTGTACTCAGTAATTCTCATACATGCGCACATATTTAATGCAGGACATGGTTTAAGGCAACTTCCGCAAAGAGCGCAACAACAAAAACAATCCGGTGAACCCGGTACCTGTGGTAAAAGTTCCCCGTCACTGTTAATAATCTTCTTCTTTCTTCTTTTCCTTTCGGCTGTTCCCTTCAGGGGTCGCCGTTAATAATACCGTTCTCAAATGTATATCATATGTAACCGGTATCTAGATTTTCAGACAAACATCTTTGAGGGCTACTTTTCCTAACTGAGCCTTTTTATTGGCTTATTTTGTTATCGTTGGTTCATTTTGTTGATTATTTTGTTTATATTATTCGTTTGATTAAATATTTTGTTCATTTTTTCTATTTTGTTGATTTTTTTCGTTTCCTGTCTGTTCCTTCTGTTGGTTATTTCCTCATTTTCTTCATTTTATTACATATTTTGTTCATTTTTGCCCATTTTATCGTTTGTAAAATGAACATTTAAAATGTAAATGTAAAATGTAAAGCATGTAAAATGAACATTTTACATGTTTTACATTTTACATGCTTTACATTTACATGACATGTAAAATGTATTTACATGTCATGTAAATAAATTTTGAAAGTATAACCGAATAAAAAAAAAAGATTACGTTACTAAGGAGATAAGACTATATTTTTTTTCAATCTGTCTTGTATTGTGTAAAAATGTGCGTGTCATACTCCTTCATAAGGCAGTGAATATACTGGGCTGTAATGTAATGTCATAATGAGTCTGTATGTGTTGAAGGTGGGGCAGCTCCTCCCAAACGTTGCCTAGGAACAAGAAAACACAACAGGACTTGTCTACTGTGGGCCGAGTTGGTTGAACAGCGGCGAGACAGTACACTCTGAAAAATCAAATACTTGCATTAGGCGAAATTACACCAAATCGTTAAAATTAAAGCAGGGATTTATTTGCCCCCATTTTTTTGGACTTTCGCCAGCGAAAAACGACATAGCGAGTTATATCGCGAGAAAGCGCGAGAACATGGAAACAAGACAACAAAAATAAATTTGTGGACAACAAGCCAGAGTGCATGATGGCGGCGTCGCTGCTGCGCCGGGACAAGAAAGCTACTGCTGCCCACTTGAAGGCAGACTTAAACCGGACTGACAATAGCTCTGGAGTCCGACAACTTCAGGAGCTGCTCGACGCTGTGCTAAATCCCGAAAAAACAGCAACGGACACAGAGGCTCTTGACTGGTGTAAATGTCTAATTGCAGCAGGCGAAGGTTTCGAGGAGTTCTGCAAAACGGTCCGGTCCTATGACAACGCGACTCTGTGCGGCTTGGTTTGGACGGCTAATTTTGTGGCCTATCGATGCCGGACCTGTGGTATCTCACCGTGCATGTCACTGTGTGCTGAGTGCTTCAATAACGGAGACCACACAGGCCATGATTTTAACATGTTTAGAAGCCAGGCTGGTGGGGCCTGTGACTGTGGAGACAGTAATGTCATGCGAGAGAGTGGGTAAGTCCAAGCTAGCTCCTAGCTAAAGTAGCTATGCTAACTAACATGTTAGCAAGTGTCGGTTTGACAGGTCTTGGTGGAAGCGATCGTGACATTGTTTAATTATTTTTCCTGAATTGCCTAGTGTCAATTACATGTTACTCTTAAGAATGATACAGCTACGGTCCTCATATTCCACATTATACATGATTTTAGTTGGTAAGATCATGGCAAGGAAACATTAGCCTTGTTCACTGAGTTAGCTTACATTGCTAATCATAACAATAGCTCATATATATCAGCTGGTACAGCTGAAGCCCACGATCGATCTCAAGTTCATCTCGTACCTAAATTTAAAAATTCACTCGAACCATTACGCCTTTCTTACTAATGGCTGAAATTGTTTTAAAAAGATTCACCCTACACCTACCCACTGTCCATCATTAAGTAACCAGTATTGTGACATAGATTTCGGTAGTTTTACATTACCTATATCAGCTGGTCTGACATATATGGGCTTGTTTTTCAACGCTGATTGTGTCACAGAAATATACTCTTACGTGAGATGATTTTTGTCATTTCTGTAGTATCTTTCATTTAACAATGATGATGTGCAGCAATGAGGATGCTTGCCAGATTCTCTCCAGTCTTTATTACCTTAACAGTTATTTCATTATGGAGCGTCACTCATTTAAATGAGTCCAAACCAGATTGTTTACTCTGCACCTCAACATTACCAGAATGAAAGCAACAAAAAAGAAATAAAATCACTTAAAGTATTGGAATAAAAATGGATTTAATGACATTTGCAAAGTGAATGTCTTGGTCCCTGTGAGAGGTCTTCATCAGTTTAATTTGTTTTTCTGAAAGGTTCTGCAGACGGCATCGGTTGAGAACGGGAGAAAATATCCCATCAGTACCTCGAGACCTCCTTTTGATGTCAGAGATGGTCCTTCCTCGCTTTATCCTCTGTATCATACAGTATTTAAGAGATGGATACACTGAACCAGGTAAGGCAATTACTATAAATGCATAAACTACTTACAAAACACACTAACCCTAAAAAGTCTCAGTATCCTTACCAGACACCTAGTCAGAAAAGCCTATCTTTAACTTGTGTTGTGACTCTTGCATATCAAAAGCAAAAGCATATGCAAATGTCATCCAGTGATTACGTCTGCAGAGCACTGAGTCCTGTTACATCTCTTATCTTGCCTCACCAGACAGCTCAGCTGAGAGAGATCTACAAAAAGTACTGCAGCAGCTGGAACCTCAGATCTCCTTCCTGGAGGAGCTCACAAAGATGGGAGGAGCCATGAGGACTGTACTGACAAAGATCTTGACCAATCAGCAAACATTCAAGGAATTGAGCATGGGTAAATATCTCATTTTAGCAGAAGAAAACACTGGGGTGGATGTTCATTTTCTTTAATGACTGCATGTTTATTTTTCATCTATTTTTGTTTTCCAAGAAGTATATCTCTTTAGGATGAGGCACTTACTCTATTATTTTTTTTCACAATTAAATATTTGCAGAAACTAACTGCATTCACACCCAGGATGTAAATGTATGTAAGATACATTTACTGAGTTTGGTTTGTTAGTGACAGTCTTTTGTATTTGCTCTCCTGTTACAGGCCAAGAGGAGAATGTTTATGCTAAAAAGAACTATGAAAAGTATTTGTCAGCTTTGAAGAATTCAGGCTTGGTGTCTGTAGAGGAAAAAACCCAAGGTGCTGCTGCTGATGTCACTGTTGGAGCTGAAGGAGGTGCAGGAGCAATGGTGTTATTGGGTGAGATAATCTTTGTTTTTGTGAAACATACTGTACAGTATCATAATTTGACCTAATAGTCATTGGCAGTGACATAAAAACATTTTTTGTCATCCACAATAGTATTCAACCGTTTCTTATGCCCTGTAGGTGCCACAACATTTTTGATATGACTTTTGTAACTCAGTAATCCTAAAAAATAAAAAACCACGCCAAAAGCTGTTGTGGACACGTGTGGCTTGCAGTGGTGAAAGTCCTGACATCTCAGATTAATGCATTTTTTCATCTCCATTTTACACATAAGACATTTAAAGTGCCTATATAGTAACTAGATTATTTGAATGGATTACATTATACAAATTGACATAATTAAATCAATATCATTGTTCGCGTCTTGAAAGGAAATCTCGTGATACATGCATTTGAAGGACATGGAATATGTGTCCCCTTGTTTTAGCAAGTACTAAAATTGATTTGTGTTTCTGTGTGCTTTAAAGTAACAGTGGTTACATATGCCCAATTTCATGTGTTTTCAGGAGCATCTGTACCTGGAAGCCCAGATCAGTCAAGTAAAGAGGTATGTGAAACCCCCTGTAACCTTTGTCCTTTTTACATGTGCACTTGATCCAAGTGGATTGAATCCATCTGTTTTTCATCATGTTACATATTAACAGTGTAAATAATATTTCTTATTTGCACCCTGTTTGCTGTCTGAAATGCTTTAGTAGGAACCATTACAAGGGTTTTACTAGAGGATCTCAGTCAGACTTAAAGGGTCTGTGGCTGGAAACCTCAAGACTTTGTTTAAACTCTATTCTAAAAACTTACCGTAATTTCCGGGTGATATGTCACTCCGGTATGTTAGTCGCACGAGCCAAGAAATGCATAATGAAGAAGGAAAAAAAACGTATTAGTTGCTCTGCAGAACAGGTCGCATCTATTTGGGGGACGCGCATCAGGCGCGCGGCCGGAGAAGGGAGAGCTCGCGGCTCGTCTCCTCTAGCGGCTGTCAGTGTGTCAAACACCCCATAGTCGAATTTATTCAAAATACAAGTCGCTCCGATGTATTTGTCGCTCCCTTCACCAGACTATGCAAAAAAAACATGACTTTTAATCAGGAAAATATGGTACTATTATTGTATATGCATTTCTTAATTTATATCTTATCATTTTGGCTGTCTTTAATGTTTGGGTTCTCATTTTGTAACTTTTAAAGGTACTATATAAAGAAAGGTCATTTTTAAAATTGAAAATCTGTTCTTGGATTTTTTTTTTTTTTTTTTTTTCTTAATGCCATCAGGAAGACCAAGATGCTGGGCAGTCTGTTGGACAAAGAAAGCGGGTCAAGCTAAGTACAAGTACCAAAGGTAAATTTTTATATCATAAATGCTGTGATTTTTTTTTTTATTATTATTTTTTTTAAAACGTTATTTTGCTGTCAGAATATAATGTGGGCTTTTCTGTCTACAGACCTGTGTATAATTGAATCTTTGAAGCATAAATGCTTTTTGGAGGAGTTGCTGTTCTGGACGATAAAATATGAATTTCCTCAGAAGATGGTCACCTTCCTACTTAACATGTTGCCAGACCAAGATTACAAGGTATTTCTTTTATCAGTTGGTTTTAGATGCTGTCAGATTTCTAATAAAATATTTCTGATCATTACCTAAACTCTCAGGTAGCTGTAATAATCTTTGTTTCCTGTACTGGTCATTGAATCCTCATTTTAAAATCGACTGGTCCAGAACAGGAAGTTATACATTCGTGCTCATGTCTGGCTTTTCTCTCCCTCTTTTTGGCAGATCACTTTTACAAAAACATTTGTTCAGCATTATGCATTCATCATGAAAACACTGATGAAAAGTCATGAGTCAGATACCATGTCCAACCGCATTGTACATATTAGTGTGCAGCTGTTCAGCAACGAGGAGCTGGCTCGGCATGTGACGGAGGAGTGTCAGCTGCTGGACATTATGGTCACAGTCCTCCTGTACATGATGGAGAGTTGCCTTATTAAAAGTGAACTTCAGGGTAAGTTGCTCAAATCCATTACATACTGTATCATGACTCTCCCTGTAGACACAGCATGAGGTTTTTTGATAATTATTTTTTAGAAGTTGGAGCATGATGAAGAATGACTGCGTTTACCAAACTGGTGGTCATGTACCTGTTTTTACCTAGTTGCCCATCAATAGAATAAAATGTATAACAATGCCGTAATGTGAATTCGCTACTTCTAATTAAAATAGAAAAAAAGAACATCTATTTTCTTCACACTGCTCTGCTGTGGCTGTTTTATAGGATGTTTTACTTATGAAAAACAGTGATTGTGAAATGAAAATGCAAGGAACATTATTTATTTTTTTAATATGTGGGGTGATTTCAGTCCAACAAAGCATTCTTGGTATCTTCCCTGTACAAAGAAGAGACTTCAAAGTAAATGTGAAACAAAGTCAGCTAAGTGTTTGTGTATGCTCACATTAAAATTGTCTAGCAAGCATTACTTCTCAGAATTTGAAGCAGTTGCAAATCACTGTCTTCCTTCTGACTTTTTATCCAAGAATCATGTAATGTGATCAAGAACAATAACTTTGTAAAGGTAAGAATGTTACAGCATTACTTTTGGTTCCCAGGGAGAAGTTGAATTCTTCTGGAACTTTGTGTCAGAGCCCACACAGTTTGGCATAATCTTAATGCTCATGTATTTCCATTTTTTTTTTTTTTTTTTTTTGTAGATGAAGAGAGTAATCGTCATGCTGTGGTGAACTGCAGTGAGGCCCTATTGAAGAACAACACGTACTGGCCATTAGTTAGTGATTTTATTAACATCCTCTCACACCAAAGTGTAGCAAAAAAGTTCCTGGAGGACCATTCATTGCTGATGCTATGGATGACCTTTGTGTCATTTTTCCAAGGTCAGATATGTTTGAATGACAATTTAACAGCATGTTCACTCCTTTTTGAAAATATAAGCAGGAATATTGTCTTATAATGTTGATGCACATTTACTCACTCAAACACACACAGCTTGCAGAAAATTTGCTGTTTGCGTGTAGTAAAAGACATCAGACCTGTATTAACTGAGTGCAGTAACAAACATTTTACCTTTCAGTCGATGTATTTCAGAGGAAACAGTTGTCATTTATGTAGACAAGTTGATTTTTATGACTGAGCACCTTGTGCAGATATTGAATTTGTCTTTAAATATCTTCAATAAGCTTAGTCATAGGGCTGATATAATCTGTAGGATAATAATAGTCATACCTCATAGGAAGGTGAGTTGTGACTGTTAAAATTGTAGTTGGTGCGTCTCATCTGCCATCTACTCCACTGCTACCCTAAAAATAACACACCCTTGCACAGTGGACTTCATATCCCCTTGCTGTCGTTATGGGCAGTGTCACTATCACATTGTTTGCATATCTACTGCTCTACTCATTTTAAATTTTGCCAGTTGATACACACATTTCTTTCACATCAGGCTATGATGTTATCTCATACATTTTAATATGAGCTTAAATGTTAAAAGGGGTAAAATGTTCTACAGATAAATTTGGAATGAAAAAAAAAATCAGTTGATTCTCTGTGCTTTTTGGCTGGTTTAGAAAGATTAATCCAATTTGGAACCACCATGTAACAGAAATTATTTCCTGCTGTGATAGGTATGAACCTAAATAAGCGGGAGTTAAATGAACATGTGGAATTTGAATCTCAGACGTACTATGCAGCATTTGCAGCAGAGCTTGAAGCCTGTGCACAACCAATGTGGGGTCTCTTAACACACTGCAAAATCAAAGTAAGACCTGTTTCTACTTCTCCCAAATTGTTTCTTTGTGCATAACTGAAAATTCAGCAACTTGTGCTACAGTGGGGACAATAAGTATTGGGAAATGTAAAAATGTGCAAGTTCACCCATTTAAAAAGATAAGAGAGGTTT
>JAQQAE010009899.1:0-14355 GCA_029823295.1 Pseudamia nigra
TAGTTGATATCAACAATCACTGCTCTCTGGCTCCTGTCAAAAAGACTTTACAAATGTAAGCATGTGTAAGTCTTTCATACAAAACCTTTAATATTGATAAACAATACTCTAAATTTGACAGGAAAATCAAGTTATGCAGGCTGTTGCACATGAACCCCATTGACCTCTCGTTTCTCTTTACATCTTAAGCTCACTGGCACACACAGCTCCTGTTTTCATGTGACATTTCCTGACCCTGTTTGTCTGAGACATACCTCAAAAGTCAAAGCTGACACCTATGTCATATGATGTGTTGGAGTGTTTACGTGTTTATTTGCACTGTAGTGAGTGTGTTTGCACCGCTTTAACCTGGAACACACTGCACACACATACAGTGCACATAGCCTGCTCTTTGCTGCTGGTTTTTCCATTAATTCCTCCAGTCAATCCAGTCTTACATCAGCTTGTCATCGCCCACCTCCATTCCCCCTACACTTTCCACTCAGGACCAGTCTCTCCCCCACATTTCAGTCACTCTGACGCCTGCTCTACCAGCATTTGGCGACCTGTCGACATGCCGACAGCTAGCTTTTAAGTCTCAAATTAAGGTAAAACAGGCATGGCCCCTGGTGACTCATATCTCATAATGCATATCCCTGTTTGAGGAGACACCATGAGTTGATATTACGAAACATAAAGCCTTACCATCCTTCTAGTATCATAATTTTTCATATTCCTTCAATCTTCTTGTCTCCTGTATCACCTTCACTGTCCTTCCTATCTCATTTTTCTACTTCTGCTGTCTTTCCTTCTCATCCCACCACTCCCTATACATTCCTCTGTCTGTCTCTACTCTGAAGGCTCAGAAAAATGTTCTGGTCCTCACTCCACAGGCCCCAGCAGAACAGCTCCACAGTGCTGTTTATGGCTGTGGGGGTTGTAGAGGGGAAGTAAAGCCCACTAAGGAATATGGAGACTATTATTATAAATGCTGTGGTTGGCAGAATGCGAGTGTTAAGTGGAACTGGCATCTGCATCTGACACTTAAAACTGTAGAGGTGTTTGATTGTAACAATTACTCAAACATAAATTTTAAATTAGAGCGTGCAGCTGGTCTCATTTTTGGCCATATTATTTAAATTTTTGAGTGCGTGTGTGTGTGTGTGTGTGCTTGGCTGCATAGTCTGGCAGCAGCTACAAAATAGCAAGTTCAATCAGATCAACAATGAAAAATGCTTTAGTGACATTTGTGTCACACAGTGGAATTGGGCTAATCTTGTCTTGTGCATGTGCAATTGTTTTTGTACTTTAAGTTTAATTCTTCAATCTCAAAGTGGTTTATGTCTTGCTGCTGTTGCACAAAGGAGAGGAAGGATAAAAGTGGAGAGGTAGGCATAAAACAGAGGTGGAGGAGCATGATTGAGCTCTCTTTGAAAGAAAGACCTGGCACAGTCAGGAAATGATTAGGCCCCTACAATAACTCCAATAATGACAATAGGGAAAACATGTCTGCAGCCACAACCACTTAGCATCAGAAATAGTACCCTGTATGGTTCTCATTTCTTTACAAGCACAGAGGGGGTGGAGGGGCACATGGAGAGAAAGATGGAGAAAGGACGGTCTTGCTAAGCAAATAATTAAATGTTCAGTGTAAGGTTTTGTGCTTACATGAAGTTTGTGGTAGAGCTTAGTTGTTGTGGGAGACGGCTTTTTGTGAACCTTAGCTCGATTTTTTAAATTTCTATGCTAATGGTATGTTGCAGAAGCAACGCTTTCTAGGCAGGACATGCATTTATAGAGCTTAACCAATTTTTTAGACCAATGGTAAATGGTGCACTTATGTAGCGTCTCTCTACTTTATGGCAAGAAAAGGCACGATACACTGCTTTCCTGCTTTCCATTCACTCACACAAGCACACACACATTAACACACAACAGTGACGGTCACTTGGAGCAACTAGGGGTTCAGTGCCTTGCTCAAGGACACTTTGGCCTGCAAACATTAGGACCACCACCTTCTGGTTCTTTAATGACCTGCTCTACCTACTAAGCATTTACCCAAAGTAACATTTATGCCAAAACTGCTCCAAATTAACAGTACTGGTAAAGACCAAAATCATTTATTTTTTTCTGTTATAGTTAATCCATGAGTATGTGCAAGCTTTTTTAATGAAATAATATTTATGAAGATGCAGTCTACAATGTTGGGAATCGAGCTCTGAGCCAATCATCAGATTTCGCAACATTGTAGACTGGACATTTAATGCTAAAATTTAATTATCATTGCTATCTATGAATTTTCCAATTTACTGTTTTACAAAAGAGCTGGAAAAACATAATGCACATTATTATACTTTTAAGATAGCAAATTACAGTTATTTACTTAAATTCATGAACAGAAAAGGTCATTTTAGCAGTTGGATGCTGTTCTTGATTCATCTCTACTTCAGTGGACTGGCTCAAAATACCGTATAAAAACATGAATTCAGTTTGAAATTCCGCTCTCCTGTTCAAAGTGGTAAAATGTCTAGAACTCACATTTCATGATACTGGATGGTCTGTGAGGTGGTCTCATCAATTTGTTAAGCTCTGTATATTTGGTAATGACTCATCTCGAGGCATGCTCTGGAACATTTGCACAAGAATGATGGTCAGCATTATAAAAATGAATGAATGAAGGGACAGTTTTGAAGTGCAATGACGTGCAATTCTTGGGCTATAGTACAATCATGAATGATTGGACAAAGAGGTTCAGAGCAGCTCTGACTCTTCTGCCTGCCTGAACTAATGCAAAGCTAAACAAACAATGCAAGAGTGGTTGTAAAGTCTTCCTTTTATGTCGTAATCGGTGCTGATCTCATGCAATCAAGACAGATAGAGTTAACTAACCAGCTCCTAGCACCCAACAGACTCTAGCTCAAGCTTAATGTAAGCACAATGGCACTAATCTGACATATTATATTCCTGTTATATTACATTTGATAAGTTGGATATAAGTTGGATTGCTTTCTAGCATAGTGATGTAGTACACAATACAGAACTTAGAATTTAACTACACAGATCAATCAATGGGTCACTGATACCCAAAACAGCTGTTTGGGTCAATATCTGCTCACAGATGTAGAAATCTTATGTAACCTTTATGGATTAGGACTTCATGAATGGTTAGTTCGAGCAAAGGCTGAAATGCTAAATTACCAAGCAGACACTGACGTAAATCAGCGCTGGTGGACATGATTCATGGTCCTGTAGCAGCATGAGGTCTGGGAATCTCGGTCAACCTTTTCACTGGCCACATCATCCTCTGGTCCCTCTGCAGCCCTCCTGCTATTTTCACAATTTTAGCAAACCAATAGGTTTTTTTTAACTGAAAAGATGATGGTGTGAGCTGCATCAGTGCTAAACGTAAGTTCAGAGGAATTTGGATGAAGTCCTAAACTAAAACCATAGAGTGAAGTATTGTTGTTTTTTCTAGGCTGTGAATGTGTAATTACATCATTTACCACTGCCAGCTCACACAAACCGAATGCCAGATAATACATGCCCACCAGCAGTGACACAGCAAGTGATCCATGGTTGTGCTTTACTCATTCCTGCAGTGCTGATTTGTTGGATTTATTGCTCTGTCTCTTTGTTTTTACAGGGCCTCCAGGAAAACGTGGAAGGATGGGAAGAAGAGGTGAACCTGGTAAGTGATGCCCAACACCTGTTGTGTTTATTTATACCTCCTTTTTCTCTTTTACTGAAAAACGCAATGCCGTCATGTTTCTTCTCTTGCTCCCACACTCTTCCTCTTTTCCTGGGTGACTGGATATGTTTGAGGGCTGGTAAAATCAGTGACCCATGAGTCAGGCCGGTAGATGATGGGCTGCAGTTGGCCCTTCTCCCTGTCCTTCCCTATTTGCACCAACATCACAGTAACCTTGGCCATATGGTTGCACTAACTTTGCCCAGATGTCGGTCATTCTTGTTGAGCAGTAGCAGCTGCAGTGATGTAGGTCTAATGAGTTTCCCAACATCAGTACATACCATTATAATGCTGCTTTTTTCTTATCACATAAACCACAAGAATACTCACTAGGATCTAAAACAGCGCAGAGACATAATTCTTCTTACACCAAATGTTGTCAGGACAGATGAATGCTCTCTGAATCATCTGTACATTTAATGTTTGTTATTAAGTGCTAGTTCTACAACACCGTGACGTAACAGTATCACTAGTAAAACTGCAAAGCTTTAGTTTTTCTGCAGGATATGTGTCACATGGGAAAATGTCCAATCTGGTAGTGATTCATTATTGCAGATGATTAATAAATTAAATCCTGTCCTGACTAAGACAAAGATCATCAGTGATCTTTATTGCTCATGCACAGGGGTTTTCAACCAGTGGTCCACAGCCCCCTGGTGGTCCGTGAAGGCATCTGAGACCTTTTCGTTTCAGTATCTAGACAGCACCATCATGGATGCTGAGTTTCCAGAGCTTGCAGCAAAAGCAGTAGAAAGTGTTTTGTTTTGTTTTTTTACCTTTTGCAATGACATATCTTTGTGAGAGTGTATTTTCCACACTGACATACCTCAAGAATAAGTACAGGGCAAGACTGGAGCCAGAGAATGATATGAGTGTTTCTACTGCAATACTGCAATATCTTTAAAATTAGTCTGAAGCAGAATATTACACAAGCTAGCTATTAGATGAGCTTGTAGCCTAACATGAAGCACACACATAAAACGTCCTTCGGTTAATCTGCACAAAAACAAGATTGTAAAACTACAATTTGCTATTTTAAAGCTGCTGTAAAGTGGCATATTTGAAGGACAAAGTGATAAAGTAACAATCACACTATTATGACCACTAACCAGTGAAGTGGTCAATGTTGATTAGTTGTTCCAGTGGCTTTCACTAGTGGGTGGATGTATTCAGCAGCAAACGAACATTTTGTCCTTGAAGTTGTTGCACTGAAAGCAGCAAATTGTCCAAACTAAGTAAGGATCTGAAGAACTTTGACAAGGACCAAATAGCGATGGTACACGACTGGATCATTGCATCCAAACCTAAAAATCTTGTTGAGGATTTTAGTCTGCAGTGAATAGGACCCCAACAAAGGTGGTCTAGGGATGAACAATTGGATTCCAATCCAGCTATTTCTGAAATGTGTTGTGAAAACAGGTTAGATTCATAAAAGCCCAAACTCACAACTTACAGGATTTGAAGTGTGTGTCACTATTATGTCTAATATGTACTGTACTGCCTGTTATTACAGCAGCTTTCAGAGGTCTGGTACAGCTTGTGTCTTGGGTTAAAGCTGTTCTGGCATCAAAAGGTGGAACCTACACAACATTATGTGTTAGTAATGTTTTGTTCCTTTAGATACTCTTCTGGATGGAGATCCAGTTGTCCTTCCTTCCTTATGGGGTTCTGTCCATCGCAGGACTAGGATCACTGAACGAGAAACAGTTTTGGAGACGCTTTGAAACATGTGTCTTGACATCACAATGTGGTCCTTATCTAGGTTTCTTGCATCCTTACTCTGCCCAATATTTTGTTTCAAACACATCAACTTTAAAGACTAAATATTCACTTGCAGCCTGATATGTCCTGCCCACTCACAGATGAAACTCTAATAAGATAACTGACATTATTACTGCTTTGCCTGTCAGTGACATAATGTTATGTCTGATCTGTGTATTTCATAGTTGGCAGCATGATTTCAGACTGCAGAAGCTATTCTTCCGGCGCTTTCTATTTTACTAATTTTCAACAAATTCCACGAAAAAGTCTATAAGCAACATAGTACGCATTTCTTGATGTGGCATCCAAAATCTTTGCCCCTTTCATAGTAAATCAGTAAAAGCTCCAGAACACATTAAAATACTTGTGTATATACAGAGTTTACAGCAATTTTATGTCAAAGTATAAAGACTATGATGAAAAATGTCACCAGTGATGTCTTTGTATTTCTGAATAACTATGGAGCCCTAAAGCTCAGAACAATAAGCTGTACAAACACTGCTTCTAAATACAATCAGTTTGTTCAAACAAGACTATGACTAGAATCCTTTAAATTATTGTTTATTTCTGACTCTCAGAATAGATCTCCAAGTAGATTATATAGAAACCTATTTGTGTTCTCCAAGCTCATCCAGGGCCGCTCGAGGTTATTATCAGGCGGATACTTGCCACTGAGGTTTATTTCACTCTCTGTCACTGGAGGGTCTGTATCTAAAAGGGAGATGTGGTTCTGTTTAGGGTTTCTTTCTTGTTTAGCTTTGGTCCTCATGTTGCAGGATAACAGAACCTGTTGCTCAATCCTCTAACTAAAGACAACTTTTACAAGACTAAAAGGGGCTTTCCTGATTCTTTCAACCAATGTGAGTAGAGGAGAAACAAGAACACAAGGTTTTGTAAGCATCTTCAAATCAGCTGCTTACATCACCATATGCTGCATCCAGGATCTGTTTTTCCCGTACTTGTTTTCCTTCTTGCTCCCATTTTCTTTTTTGTCCTGTATCTCTTTCTTCGTCATTACCACACATGCAAACAAATAAAGACATCACAAGTTCACTGTTTCAGCCAGTGTGCATTTGTTTGCTCATCTGTCTTGCTCAGGTCTTCATCTCATCGTCTGGACACAAGTAAACTTGAGTGACATGATCTTTATGCCTCGTAAACCCCGACACCTTCTGTCCATCAGCACACACGCGCACCCCCAACACATGGACTTTACATCTTCGAGCTGCTCTTACCCTCGAATGAAACAACCAACTTCAAGACTCACATAGATTCCGGTCACATTAGCAAGACTTTTTGTGTGTTTAAATAGCAACAAAATACCACAAATATTCCGCTTTTCCCTGGAGGGAGTCTGTTTTCAATCCCACTGAGTTTATGTTGATGTTTAGTGTTGCATCTGTGCTGATGAGATGCGATGCACTGAAACTGCAGCTTTGGAACGTTGCAATCCATGCCATCGGCTGCAAGACTGTTTTTATATCTAGATCAGATAAATATAACCCAATCGATACTATTACAGCTTTTATTAGTGGAATAATAGCTTCCCTTTGTAGGGATTTCGGTGGTTTATTAGTGCCCTCGGTCTGGTACATTTAAGGGAATCTTTTTTTAGAAGCCTATTTCCCTAAGACCAAGACCAGCAAGAACAAGACAAGTCCTTTGATCATTGCCATTGTTTTTGGTTAAGCGACGTATGAAAAGCAGAATGTACTTGTTGCTGCTGAGGCTTAACATCAGAGCATTTCAGTCAGATCTGAAAGAGTGCCCCGAGAAATATTTGAAGGGACAGGCAGTTTGCCAGCACGCCCCGACCTTTTCACTCCCTGTTTGTCCTCAGACTTACACGCCCGCAACTTCTCAGGGAAATCAGGTCGTAACATGACTTCGTAGACTAATGCAGAACATAACCCATTATCCAGAAGTCTGTTTATCATAACAGGTTCTCTACAAGCTCCGTTGGCAGCAACACTAATGAGCTTGTTCTGTACCATACTTAGGTGGTTAATTACAGTCATCGTCTAACAAACCACATTGCATGCGCAGTTTTTTTTTGCCGTACACCAATGTTCCTAGGAATTGATTGCCATACAAACCAGAAGTCATCAATGTTTAAACATTCTGTGCTTTATGTATGCTGCCCTGTAAAGGCAAAGTGCAGTAATTTGCTGAAACAGAGAAAAATTACTTTATAGTTTTTATTCATTTTCTTACTTTCTTTGTTAATTTCATGTTCGTGGTTGATCACTTCCATTCTTCTTTTGGTCATTTTATTGATTATATTGTTCATCTTTTATTCATTTTTGGTTATTTCTTTGATGACTTTGTGACTGTTTTGTTCATTTTGCTTTACTTCCTTTCTCATTTTGCTAATTGTCTGGATTTTTTCATTTGTTTTGCCTCTTATTTTGTTCATCTTTGAGATTTTTAGCTCATGTTTCTTCATTTTATTTTCGTCTTTTTCATAGTTTTTGTTTCACTCTTTTCAGTATTTTGTTCATTTCCTTTACTGTTTTGTTTATTTCCTTGATTATTTTATTCATCTTTGTTCATCTGGAAGATTTTATTCATTATTGTGTTCAAAATCAGTCAAAACACCAAAGCCAGAGTTCAATTTTTGCCTGCACGTTACTGCAAATTTGACAGTGGTTTTTTTTCTGAAATTAAACATAACACTTTATCACAAAATAAACAGATGTCACAAAGGTCCAGGACTAGTCCGAAGTCAGTTTGGACCAAAGATGGAGTTGCTTTGCAGTGTGGTACAATAGAGTATTTTCTAACATCTTTCTCTTTTTCTGTTGCAGGGCCTCCTGTAAGTACAAACTGCTCGTCCAGGTAGTATAGCACCAAATATTTGTGTGCATTAAACATGAAAACTCACACCTACATGTATGCACGTATGTATGATCCCTCCCTGTACACTGCTGAAAGCCAAATGCCAGCTTTTCTCCCATGGTAATAAAACCTGAAAGCAGAGACACACACTAAACTGTCACACACTCACTCGCTCATGCACCCACACAGCATCACAGTAAATGGACCACCTAGGGAAGTGTGTGTTTGTGCAGGAGTGTGAGTCTGTGTTCAAAGGTGATGGTTCAGGAGAAGTGACTTTTTAGCAGCAAATTTTTCCCGTCTGTGGGGCCGTAACTTCTGCTGATACTCCTACACAACAGTCATTCAAGTACAAGTACACAGCAAAACATGTAAAGACCTTTCCTGCCGATGTGAAGGCATAAAAGACGTATTCCACGATTCTCACCTCTTCTGGGCATGCTGCAGTTCAACTTTTGCTTAAACCGAATTTCATGAAAGTCACTGCAGTAGTTTTTTGCATAATCATGCTGTCAGACACACAAATGAGCAAAAATTAGACAAGCAAATCAAAAGACTATATATTAAAATTGTATGCGTAATGGAAAAAATGACTCATCCCTGATTGTTGGATTTTTTTGGGACACATGTGGCACAGATCAGATATGCAGGTATGTTCTGAATGTACCCCGCGGAAATAGCCTTCCAGCTGACATTTTGTAAATGCAGTGAAAGGTTTTATTGGAGGAACTGGTTTATGTAGCTGGTTTACCCCAAATGTCCATGAAATGAGGCATTTTATCTTTTCCTGAACACACCCCTCAGGCGATAAAACCAAAGGAAGACAACAGTGATGCCGAGTCACCTGCAGCCACATAAAAGTAGCAAACTGAGACCCGTCAAGTTCCCCACTGTAAGACAACTTAATGCAAATGGCAGTTTAATTTCTGAAAAATATATCCACGTTGGAACACAGATATGGTAAAAACAGTGCTAAATCAGAAGTCAGACATGATGTAAGAGAGTGACTAAGTACCAATGATTTCACATATTCTCTTAGTAAGCAGTGACAGATCCCGTGATGCCCACAGGAATTACTTCATGTATGGTGTGTTGTGTGTAGCTGTCTTCTGTTCTAACCTGTGTAAATTGCTTTGCTTTAATCTCTAACCTCACCAGGGCAAGGCTGGACGGGATGGATACCCGGTAAATCTGATTCGTTATTTATCTTGTTACTCCTTCACTTCACCCAATCATATCTGTCAATCATGTCCTTCTCTTTTGTGATGCTTCTTTGCTTATTAATGCCTACTTCCTGCACTTAGCCCCCTTGTTTTCTTTAGTTATGTTTGCCCTCTGCAGCCTTTGACATTTGTTTTTCACAGTTATCTCCCCTGCCCCGTGCAGTTGAACTGAAGTAATTTAGCACAAACCACACACTTACACACAAAAACATTCTTTATACATGAGATGTATCCTGTCGCTGTCTATCACTGTCTGGATGCTGTTATTAAGCAATGTTGTACATGTATAAAAACGAATTACTATAAAGCCAAGGGAAATCTTTTGAAGATATCATCAATAAACATTAATCAGAGAAGTACAAACCATACCAATGAAAATGTGAAACACCCATCCACCGTTACAAATCATACCCTTCAGCTTTCAATTGACTTTAATAATGTTTGAATAATATACTGTAGCTGTGCACATCCATAACATCTGAATTCAAAGCAGATCCCTGATTCCATGTGTGTTCTCCAGAGATGTGGCGGCCTCTAGTGGCCATTTTTGATTTGCTGATTTTTTTTTTTCCTGCAATGAAACAGCTCAAAGCCATCGTCTGTTGCTGATTTGTGGTTGAGCCATCATCAAATGCTCACCATCTAATACGGATACTCTCTCATTAGTCAGGTTGTGTCTATTGGAGGATTCGTCAGGACAGGATGTGTGATGGTGAAGTTCTCAAAGATTAGGCTTTGTTTGTTTGGTAGTGTTAAAATGTTTTGTGTGATCCCACCATCCCACCTCAGCGTAGGTGCCCAGCATCGTGTTCCACCGCGTCCCCATTGCATCGGTTGTATGTAGTCTCACTGGGAATTCTGGGAAGTTCTTTTCCCAGGGGCTCTGTCCCAGTCAGATTCCCAGTCTGCTTGGCACTGCACAGCCCTCCTGACGGGAAATGCCTGTTGCTAATTACACACAGGTGGACTGAGAGCACAAAAATATGTGCACATTTGTGTTTGTCTGCCTGTGACTTTATTCATCTTTGTCGCTGTCTTCATTAGAAATCCCAAAATGCTATTCTTTTAACTTCAGAATATGTGCTTTATTCAAATGTTTTAAAGATACATAATGTGGTTAATTCCTTCCATTTCCAACGAGCATGAGCAAGTCAGTCCTTATAGCTCTGTAATTACATAAACTAAACATTATTAAAACCAGAGCAGTTCTGTTTTGTAGTGTAAAAGACAGCTTCCTGTTATGATCCTTATGTGGGAATATGTAAATAAGATGGTTTGAGAAGCTGTGTGTATGAAATTACAGTAAAACAACAGGAGATTAATCATACTGACAATTGCCATAGACGGCACATTTAATTTTGCAGCAACAAAGATGATCATGTTTCTTACACTGAACCTTAAAAGGGGGCATTTTTCCTTTGGAGTAGCAGTGTTTGTATATCTGTGTCCATATGTGCAGATGTGAGTGAACTCCATCCAGCCACCCGTAGTTTATGTACATCTCTGTAACAAAGGCCAGAACTGTGGAAGTGGTTGGAAGTCTGTGTGCTTATGTCAGTGTGTGTCTTTCACGCCAATAAATCAGTTCACATGAACTGCTCATATGGAGAGGGCATGCACACATCAACATAAATGAGTCAAGTCAGTTTCCGGAAAGCACTTCAGTGCTAACTGCATTGTGCCAGTGACTGGTGCCAGCAAGCTTTCTTTGTTTCTTTATTTTTCCATTGTTAAAACAAACATCTTGATCACGTTCGAGCACTTTTCCTCTTTCACCTTTAATCCCTTTGACTCAAATTGGAGGCAAATTTAAACCCATAACCCTCAACAGGCAAGAGTATTAACAGACACCTTAACACACTTCAACATACTATATAATAACAATAATAACAGTGTGTAAGCTCTGTGCAAGCACATGTGCATGTCTGCAACTTCGTGAGTGTGCATGAGCTACATTTCTTTCAGGTGGTGTTCACATGCTCCCAGACATTAAGTTAATCAGACTAATGCATGCAGCAGTCCTCTCCCAGTGAAGTCGGAGGGTAATATGATGAAGAGTGTTAATGACATGTGGTCTATGTGTTTCTCAAGCATAACATTGTGATAAGTGTGTGTTTGAGCATGCTGAATACTATTTTCTCTCCTCATGTAACCCCCGTCACTTCTTCCTCTCATAAATCACAGGCGAAGGGTTTGAGTTTCAGAAAAGAGCCTTTCCACTGTCAAACAGTCTGAGTCCAACTTACTGACAGAACAGTACAGAGGAGTAAACACACACTCACACACAATTGATTCTCGTTCATATGTGCAGTCACCAGCGTGCCCAGCCCCTTGTATGTTTACTCTAGAGTGCCAGTCTGTGACAGACAGTGGACCTCGCTCAGCAGAAACAGGCCAAGGCCTCCATTGTTCAGCCCTCCAGGCCACTGAGCACAGATTAAGGCCAGACAGTCACCCGACAGCATTTCAGTAATTTTCTGCCCCAAACGCACATTCTATGATGTTTGTTTTGTTTTTTTTTTGCTGTTTAGTTGTGTGCACTGCCATTAAGTTTTATGTTTTGTTTTGTACTTTGAGGACGTAAATGTCATACAGCACAAATTATGGTCATGCAGCCCTGACAGTGAAAGGAGCTTTCATGAAAATAAGTTGAGGGGAGGAAGAAGGAAACATATACAAAGGGAGGAAAAGGATGATAATCATATCAAAGGATCCAAGAGGAAGAATGAAAGTAAAAGCAGGAGAGAGAAAATGTATCTCAAACGCACAGCGAATGCACTCTCTCATCATCTTTCATTTTGATCATATACAACCTATTTTCTAAAAAGGTTTAGGGGCCTTATAGAACAGAACATGATGATTTCCAAACTATTTAAATCCCATGGTTAATTAAAAGTAGCAGACAACATATCAAATGTCAAACTGGAAAATGTCAATGTTCACTGAAAATTTCTTGCTTATTTGAGTTCCATGCCCACAATATGTTTCAAAAAAGTTGAGCCAGGGTCATGTTTATCACTCTGTCACATCACTTCTTCTTTTAACAACACTATGAGCGTTTAAGACCTGAGAAAAACAACTGCTGTGATTTGTGAAAGTGGAAGGTTTTGCTGTTATTGCTTGATGTGAAATTTCAGCTGCTCAGCAGTATATGTTTCATAATACACCAGCAATTTCAGTGGGTGACATGTCAGGACTGTATGAGGCCAGTTTAGCACCTAGACTCTTTTACTACAAAACCATGCTGTTGACCATGTGCAGAATGTGGTTTGACATTATCTTGCTAACTTAAACAGTTCCTTCATGTAAAAATAAATATTATATATTGCTCCAAAACCTGTATGTTGTATATTGTTCAGCATTAATGTTGCCTTATGCACATATGCTTTTGAACTGAGCGCTGAGAACAAATGTTCCTGAGCCCCTGCAGGGTCCAGCACATCATCATGTCTATTTTTGATGCAGCGTCATCTGATGGCCAGAAAATCAGGCTCATCCAGCACCATTTTTTGGCCTTACTGTATCTCTTATGAACCAAGATTTCTCCCATATTCTTTGCAATTTTACACTGAGAGGCATTATTCTTAAATTGTTGTACTGTTTGCCAGTGTGGTCTTTCATAGCGTCGTGAACCCCTTGCTGTCTTTTCCTCTCATTGACTCAGCCTTTCTGGGATGCTTTTTTTATACCCAGTTGGGTTACTAACTTGCTGCCCGTCAACCTTTCCTAACAGTCTGTTTTTTAAGTCGTTCACAATTTTCTGAGTCTTTTTGTGTCACAGGCTGTACTTTTTTGAGATATGTTGTTGAAATCAAATCCAAACGTCAGCGTAGAATTCTCAAATAACAATGACATTCCTCAGTTTCAGTGCCTGCGGGCAATTTTAATTGTGCAAAGACAAAAGATGATTTTCAAAAGGCCCCAGTATTTAGTTGTACTTACATTTTACATGGCAGCTCATCGTTTTTGGAAACAGGGTTGTAATTAAACGTGTTAAAGCTAATGTGTGTGACACGTTACCATGTGTTTTAGACGTCTGCTCTGATGTGCAGACACCACGTTTTCACAATGCATCCTCCAACAATTACACCCTACTGGATAATTACAACCTGCACCACGGGGAGGATAATAAAGACAGTAAAGACACACCTCACCCCATTTCACTGCGACAAGGAGACACATGTGAACCCATACATATGCATTCATTAGCATGCACATACACACATACACACACAGAGATACAGGCACATGCCCTCCTGCTGGCTTTGTTATTTTCCAGAAATGTGTTTAAAAGCCATCTAATTGGTGGAAATGCTGAGTCGAAACTTTTCAATTCTGCCTAGGGATGCCACAGGACACATGGTGATTTGCCCCTTCCCTGATTCCTTGTTTTTGTATATTTGTCATTCTTAAATGGTTCAGCTCATCAAACAGTGATTTATTCAGGATCAGTTCTGTGACATGAACAGTATTAGATCAGACAGGGATGTTGTATTTGAAACCTAAAAATGACAAAAATAATGTAATTAGATGAGTGTAACCCAAGTAAATACAAAATGCAGTTTTTAAATGATAATTTCATTCATTAAGGGAAAAAGTGTCATGGCCGAGGTGGTGGTGTGTGGACTCAGGAGGCGAGACACAATCCGTTAGGTTAAGCCGTTTATTCCAAGCAGGGTTCGGTACACAAAAGACAGTCCGCGGGGCAAAGGTACCAAATCGACAGGCTAAACTCAAGGTCTAGATAACGGGCGAGGGTCAAAACACACAGTGGCTGTAAGGTCCAAAATCACAAGGCGAGAGGCG
>JAQQAE010009900.1:0-14355 GCA_029823295.1 Pseudamia nigra
GAGAGAAGAAGATGCAGAGGATAGGGTGAGATGGAGGCAGATGATTCGCTGTGGCGACCCCTGAAGGGCACAGCCGAAAGGAAAAGAAGAAGAAGTCACTCATTTTGTTGCCTATGGTGTTGCTCGATTTCCTGATCGTTCATTTTTGTTAATTTAGTTGATTATTTTCTTCATTATTTTGTTTATTCCGCTGCTTATATTTTAAATTGTACGCATAATGCATTTTTTTTTTCATTTTGTTGTAAAATCTACTCAAGTACACGTAAAGCAGTAAATGTACTTGAGTACTACCCACCTCTGACCATAGTATCCATTTATCAACAAATAAACAGTCATCTTTTTAAAACAACCATGATGTGAACAGGCTCATGGTGATGCTCATCACCTTCCCACACTGAGTGTATCATCTGCAAATGTCTATTTGTGTGATTACTATGACAACATCTTGAGGTGAACCGGTGGAGGAGTGCAGCTGACTTATACACTCTGGTTTTTGATCAGTTAAAAGTCCATTATCCAGCCCATTAGATTAAGATGCACTTTACACTGTTCATCAATTTCTAAATTAAAAGACTACAACACTCATTTGTGTACAAAATGGATAGTAGGGATGAGAGACAACATCCTGAGGTGAACCTGTGGAGGAGTGCAGCTAATTTGTAAACTCTGGGTTCAATCAGTTAAAAAGTTTTGCACCCAGCTCTTTAGATTGATATCCACCTTAACATTGTTCATGTTCACTGGTTAACAGAGTAACTACAGCATCTTCCACACCCTTCCCGGACTTGCAAAGGGTCATATGTGTTCACCTTTCTGATGATTTTTCTCTGGAGACATTATTACTAACGAAGTCAGTGCAACAGGCCTGATGTTAGTGTTTGGAAAAGGGACAATGATTGAATGTTTGCATTCATGGGCGTCTTCTGCTGTGAGAGATGAGGAGAACATATAATGGAAGATGCAGCTTAATTTGTCAGCAGAGATTTTATAAACATAAGGACTGATGTTGTCAGACCCGCCTGTCTGGCACCAACAGCCATGCTGTAATCAAAGTCACATTAACCATGTCATGCTCGCTTTAAACTTGACTGTGTCTACACGCCTTAATGTACTGAATTGCTAACGTGTGATTTAATGAATAGATATTTGCCCTTAAGACTACAAGAGTAGCCAACATAGTGATCACTGAGTGTACCTGTATATATGTTGCATGTGTTCTGCTTTGTTCGGTGTTGCTAACATAGTGTGTAACCCAGTGCACAGACTCACAAACCCATTTTTATTTGTTTTACAAAGGATAATTCCATGCATCATGAGTTAGATAGTCTACAATATAGATCGTCTGACATCAAATGTGGCTCCCTACCACAGTGTGAAGGAGCTCAGACTTGTTTGAGGAGGGGGATTTGTCTTCAAACAGACCATGGTGTGCAATTATAGCCCCTTTTATGAGAGCAGTCTGCCTGGAGGTTGACGTTCAAAAGTGGATGTGGAGCCAAAACTTTCCTGGCTGAATCATCAGTCGCAAGGAATTATTTTGTCTTTATAACCTATTCCATCAAAGAAACACAGCTGTATGGATTTTTCATCTGCTTATTTCTTTCTTGATTTGCGTCTCAGCCAAATCATCCATCTGCTTCAGGACTCTGAGAAGAAATCTGATGGGAAATCAAATACTACCACTTTAATTAAATTACAGTGTTAGCATCTAATCCTCTCTTTGTCAGAATTACAGTGGGGGTTGTGGCCAATTTTTGGGTTATTTTGTTAATTCCCTTACTTATATGATGTACTTTTGTCATTTTTCTTGACTATTTTCATATTGTTTGCTATTTTCTTTCTTCAAGTTCTTATTTAGTGCATTTTCTTCATTGTATTATTTCTTTTTGTCCTTTTTCTTGACTATGTTATTCCTTTAGTTTCTTACAGTCATCACTTATGTCTATTTTTTAATTATTCTGTTGATTAATTAGTTTTTGTTAATTGTGTTTATTATCTTGTACTTTATTTGCTCGAGTATTATGCTATTTTTTGGTCATTCGGTTCTTGTTTTGCTAATTTTACTAACTGATTATTATTTATTATTATAATTGTCCTTTATTCTACTCATATCTTTGCTTATTTTCTTTGCTTTTATCTGTTATCTTGGTTCTTTTTCAAATTCTCTTGATGATGTTGGTGAGGTTGTTTATTATATTGTTTGTTTTTGTTAATTTTTCTTATTATTTTGTTATTATCGTGTTCATCTGCTTAATCAGTCTGTTCATCTTATGTCAGTTTTTGTTAATGAATGAATTAATTACTTTTTTCTAAATAATTTCCTTCCTTTTTTGTCATCGGGCCAAGTTAGTTTTTCGATATTATTTTGGTTATTTTTGTCAATCTCCTTCATTTTATGGTTAATTTTCTTGTTATGTCTTGTTCATTTGGTTCATTGTATTGTTTCTTTTTTTGTCCATTTTGGCTGTTTTGATTTAATGTTGTGTGCCAGTGTTGTGAAATAAGTAAGTCTTATTTTATTCAATTTGTGCACTACTGCATTAATTTCAACCCTTGTTCATATACATTGTTTGATCTTTTACATTTAAAAAGTCAAATACAGAAAAATGCTACAATAGGTGGATTAATATGCAGGAAAATTTTGAGATATCAGAGCAGTTTATAATAAAATTATAATATAACGTTTCTGACCTAATCAACTCATTAAGTGAGTGAAATAGTTCCACTGTCCCTGTGATTGAACAGAATCTTACATTACATTTTCTGATTTTGATTTTTAACTATAAAAGGCTAAATCTGACAAATTGATTAAATGATCCCCTCTGCACCATTAGAATAACAAATTTAATCTAGCAGAATGAAACAGCTAATGGTCTAATCAGTTAAATCACCTGCTGCTCTCAATAAGCAGCTCAGACTAAATTAGAGCAATGGTTCTCAACTGTTGGGTCAGGGCCCAGAAGTTGGTCATGGTGCATGTGTCTGAATAAAAATCTTTATCTTATTGTTTTTTGTTTTTTTTATTCATGTCTGATTTTGGATCATTTTTTATTAATTCTGTTTATTATTTGGTTCTGTTTTGATCATTGCGCTACATCTCAGTTTTGCTACTTAGTGAGACTCATAAGTGAATGTGGTTAGCAATTTTTGGAGGTATTTTCCTATGTATTTTTATAACTCCATCAAGCAGGTTATGTTTTCATTTACACCAGTTAGTTTCTTAACAAAAAGATTTTGCTGTATCATATTAGCTTGTACAACCAATACAACAGGACAGGGAAGTCGAATGTGAAGTATATCCCTTGGTACTGTATGTCTATGAAATCGCTATGATGTTGATCTGTTTAACACCTGATCTTCTTAGTCACACACTGGCCAAAACTTCCAACGCAACACTCCCGGGTTTCAGATATTTTGACCGTGCTGAGCTGAATTGTGAGCTTGAATTACAACACACTGAATACACCTTGAAGCTCATAAGGTTTGGTGTCGTTGTGCTGTGTGGGTACATTGTTCCACTTGACTGCACATCCTTAGAATCATGGCATGCTAATGAAATTGAGTAGATCCAACTGAACAATCTATACTGTGGATATCAACACAAAAGTAAAAAACACACGCACTACCAGTCAAAAGGTTGGACATGCTTTCTGTTTCAGTGATTTTTCTTTATTTTTTTCATTATTTTCAACATCCAAAGTGTGCAAGAATATGAGTGGGGTTAGACTGTAAACAAAACAAGTTAAACAACCCAGCACATGTCTTATATTACAGACTGACCAAAATTGCCACATTTACTGCAGCTTTGATGACATATTTGTGCACTCATGGCATTGTGTCAATCAGCTTGTGTGCCTTATCAACAGTTCATTTCTTACCGCCTTGATGTGCTTTAGACTCTCAGCATATTAGGGACCAAGGCAACAGGGAAACATGACTAAAAGGTTCAAAAAGTAGTTTATTTACACCCAAATGCCAAAAAAGATCAGATATCAAAATTTTGAGAATTAAAGCAGCCAAAAAATTGACCTGTACTCGAGGTAATAGCTTTTGTCAACAGCATAACTCAAAAATACTGGCAGACTTCACTGATACCCCTCAGCCTCCTTGCCAGTCCTTACCTCATACACGTTTGTTGTAATTTTGGTGTCATTAGGCATCTCCATTCAAGAGAAAATGTGCTACAGGAAAAAGCAGACCATTTGACTTTTGACCCCTCACTCAAGCTCAAGGTCAGCCATTTTTATAACCTGTCTGAGGTCTTGACCTGATACCCCTTCAGTGTACAGTATGTTTGGTTTCCCTAAGCCTAAGAGTAATCACAGAAAGAAGCCAAAGTTTGACGTTCCCTGCCCACCTGCCATGGGGCGGCAATAACACCCCGTCAACCTAGACGGTGAGGGGTAAAAAATGATGCACCGAGTTTAATGAAATTTTTAGATTGTTGTTCCTTGTCAGAAATGTGACAAGGAACAACTGTTCAGATTTTGGTGGTGATCTGGTTTACCATCCAGGAGCTTTTATTTATTTATATACTATATTAATCCCTTGCAGGAAATTCATCTTGCCGCCACATTCATGGTGCACAGTGCATAGTTTTTGAGTCCCTGGAGAAAACAGGAGCAAACTCCACGCAGAAAGGCTCTGTGCTACACCAGGATTCAAACCTAGAACCTTCTTGCGGTGAGGCTCCTGTGCTTATCACTGCACCACTGTTTTCACCTTTTTCACTATTTTCAACCATGAAAAACCAGTACCTTACTAACTCAGGGGAAGAGGATAAATAGCCAAAAATGGGTTTTACTGAGGTTTCATACTAGCAATTTGACCACACTAAAAGGTCAACCACATGGTCGCAATGCCTGTTCAAGGGTTTAAGCAGGTTTCATTCAGCTCACGTCAAATGGTTCTTATTGTTCAGCCTGTTTTCCCACCAGGATGGGCATCAATAAATACAGATTATTTCTTGTTGAAGCTCTTTGGTTAAGAGTTTTATCATAATACAGAAATATTTTCTGTATTTTTATTACAATCCTTTAAAACCAACTACTATAGCCAAAGGTGGATATTTACAAGTATTTTCTCCATCCTCGTTTTACCATAAAGTTTGTTCTTTCTGCTCAAGTGTATGTTATTAGAAACATGATTAGACAAGACAGCAAACACAAAATGGCCAAAGACATTTGCACTTGAACTGCCTATAACTGACCTTTATTTGAATTTGATTTAATTCATTTATTAGCTTTGCTCTTGTTTACGATACTGTCCAACTGACTTTATACATTAGTATTTTTATTTATTATTGCATGTTATAATACAGGTGAAACATTATTTTGTTTTCTGTGTTAGTAAAAATGACAATTTAAGGAATCTTGAATCTTTGGACATTTTTTTCAAGCTGTAGAAAATGTACCCCGTGGTGGGGGTTTTAGCCCCTCAGGTGAGGACTTGAATATGTGGTGAGACAGATGTAATTACAGATTGGTGTAAATTTTGTTTGATATGTTTTTTGGACAAAGTTAGTCATGTAACTTTTGAGTCTTTAAAAATACATGCTTTACAAAAATAAAGACTGTTTTATTAATTTTGTAATTTTTTATTATTTTATTCATTTCAGTTCACTTTTCTTGATTCTTTTGTTCATTTTGTACATTATTGTGATACAATTTTGATCATTATGTTGCCTATTGTGTTATTTTTATTAATTTTCTTGCATATTTTTCATCTATGGAGCCCCTAAACAATACTTTTTTCTCATTCCAACAAGTTATTATGTTGTGCAATTAAGATATTTATCTTCGATGAAAAAAATAATAACTGGTGCGAACACAATATTATCTTGTTTGGGTTATTTATCTGCCTGTTAGTGCTGCCTACATTCAAGAGCTGCAATAATGTCATTTTGTGACATTCCAAGATGAAAATGAAACTTAATGATGGGAATTTTTTCTGATTTTCTCTTTGTCTCCATTTTTGTTAATTTTGTTCCTTTCTGTTTATTAAGCATATAGACGTATATTTATTTTTTTGTAATGCTTCTCATTCAAGTTCTGACAGATACAAGTCGACAGGAGGCTGACTGGTAGAACCTACACCTTTATTTCTATTACATGGTGGAATAGTATTAACAGGGTTGTTTGTATCTTGCATTACACACAGAGAAGAGTCCAAAATATACTTTTTGTGGGGTCATTCCTATGTTCCGACATTCTAAGATTTTTTTTTTCCTTTAAAATTAGGCTCGATGCTCCTACAGCTCTGATAGGAGGCACAATTCAAACAGAGCCTGGGATTGTGTCGTGTATCCAAAACACTGCCCTGATGTTTCTATTTGTGCATTTATAAAAGCTGCCACTTCCTCCTCCACACTCTTGATTTTCAGTGTTTATTGTTATGTTTTATTGTTTCAAGAGTATGTTTTGCATATTTTGTTCATTTTTGTTTATTTTGTTGCTTGTTTTGTTGTTTATTTTGTTCATTTTGTTGCTTATTTTGTTCATTATTTTTCATTTTGTAGCTTATTTTGTACATTTTTGTTAATTTTGTTGCTAATTTTGTTAATTTTGTTGCTCACTTCACTCATTCTATTGATTATTTTTGTTCAATTCTATTCATTTTATTGATTATGTTGTTCATTTTCATTCATTCATTCTGTCTTATTTTGTTTGTTCTTTTCATAGCAAATTTTTGTTCATTTTCATCACTATTTCTTTTGTTTTTACTCAATGTTGATCATTTTGTTACTATCTTAAATTTTGTTGCTTTTATAACTAATTTTGTGAATTATTTTGTCCATCCTTGTTTGGTTTGTGCATTTTTTTGTTCATTTGGTTGCATATCTGGTTTATTTTCATTAACTCAATTGCTTGTTTTGTTAATTTTTGCTTATTTTTTTGTCCATCGTCATGATTATTTTCTTTCTTTTTTAGGTTTCCTTCATAAACTTATCTGACTATAAATCTGTAGGGTTTCCAGGTTCAGTGTTTGAAATATATTTATATTTAGTCCCTTGATTTAGACCAGACAGCTGCCGAAGGATGATGTGTATTTTCAAATTCTGACATTTCCCCCTTATTTCAGCAGGAGGGAAATAAAAAGCAGCTTTGAAGAGCTTTACATGTTTACACAGAGATTAGATTGTTTATTTTAGTTTCTCAGCTTTCACCAAATGGCATCTAAAGGCGCTCTTTCAGTCCAGAATTTTAAACTGGTGGAAATGATCTTGACAGAGACTGTGGTTGGAACAGCTTCACAAGTACTGGGTCTCATTAAAGGAAACATTCACTGTTTTCTGATCACATAAACATTGCTTTCCATCATTTAGAATTGGAATTGGAGATTCTGCCGCATTGTGCTGAGTTGTACATCCTGGATAATATGATAGGAGGAAAACCAAACAAAAGTCCCTTATATGTCCATTTTTGTACAATGTTAAAGGTAATGAAAATAAACAAAAACAACTGAAAAGAAGGCGTGTCCAACCTTTTGACTGGTACATATTGTTTAGTTTTGTGTTGATATCTAAACTACAGCTTCAGTGATAATTCCCTCTAAGGTGCAGCTTTTGAACAGCTTTGAGGCAAACTCTTAAACCGTCTGCTGTTCACTATCTATAAGCTTTTCTTTTTGTCAACATTGGCTGCATTCAATGTAAGGTGATGTATGACTAAAAAACGAAACCTGATCAACAGCACTGACAGATTGATTTCAGTTTGATTTCATCTGAACAAACTGTTTTGGGGGCTCATTTATAAAACCTTCTCGAGGATCCACACAAACAAAAGCCAAAAACAGTGCACGGCAAAAAATATTCTGATTTTTAAAACTGTGCTGCGCACACCTGGAAGCAATTTTCCCTTTATAAATCATCGTCCACCTGTAAGTTTGTGCAGGTAATTTTGCCACATATCCCGCCCTCAACACAGGCTGCCATAAATGGTCAATGCAAAGTAGGTCATGAGTGTTTTTGCATATAAATAGTCCTGCTGGTCAATGGCATTTTATGCTGAATCATGGCAACAGAGAAAATGAGGAAAAGGAATTTCACCAAAATCAAACTGGAGGTGCTTGTGAGTGAGGTGGAGGCCGGGAGAGGCATTTTATTTGGTCACTGTAATGGCATAACAAATAAAAGAAAGTATAATGAGTAGCAGCATGTTGCTGTGGCTGTGAACAGTGTGAGTGGCCCACTGTGCCCACGCTGCTGGATGAGAAGATTGCCTCCATACTCGGGACTGCCAGCGTGTATGGCATAGTGCCAGAGAAGAAAGGAGACAGATGTGCTCGAAGCCACAGAAGAGACCGGTAAGATACATTATGATCTGTTTTTTAAATTCACAAGCCAAAGATTTAAACCATGAAAAGGCACAGCTGATTTATGGGTTGTGTCCTCAGTGACTCTAGAGGTGGAAGAGGTTGGTGAGATGTGAGCACTGGCAGCATGGCTGCAGGGAGTCGGGCAGGCCCAGCCACCACGTCCCGAGCGCATAGTGCACCTGCAAGTGTCTCGGTCCTGACCAAAGCCGTCCTGCAAACACAGAGGGACACCATCGCTGCTATGAATGAAGTCAGAGATGAACTTCACCAAATACTTACAGTCATGAGTAATATGCATGACATCATGTCTGAAATTCCTGGCGCAATAAAAAATCTTGTTAAAAAAATGACCTTACTTGCTGGTTTTCTTACAAGTGCTGCACCACACCTTCACGAAGCCTTGCTCCTTGGTGAGGTTCTTCCTGTCGCAGTGGTGGCTTGGTGTCAGGGTCCACATCTTGTGGGAGAGGGATGCCAGGCGGGAGGGGAATGGCATTCCTCAATGCCATGTTGTGTAGAACACCACACACCAGGATGAGCTTGCACACCTTTGATGGGTGGTACAGTAGTCTGCCCCCCCAAGGAATCCAAACACCTCCACTGTTTTTTTAGGAGGCTGATGGCCCGTTCCACAGCTGAGCGCAGGCATGGGCCACATTGAAGCGCACCTCTTCTGTGCTCTGCGGGTTTGCATATGGGGTGAGGAGTCAGCATCTCAGCGAGTAGCCGCTGTCACCTGCAAATTATAAGATGACTACTTAAAAATCAGGCTTCAACTGTAAGGAATTCCACATTGTGTTACTTACCCCAGAGCCCCTAGAGCCAGCCATCATGTGCAGCGCCTGCCTGCAGTCTCTGCCCTACAGTACATGGCTGTGCATCAGGATGAATGAGTCATGGGTTGAGACAGGCCACCGTGCAACTAAATTTGCCAGAACCATATTTGAGTCACAAATAACTTGTACAATGATTGTATGCACCTTTTTACAGTTCATATAGACAAATTTATTTATTTTTGTTATTTATTTTTTAATTTATTTGCACCCTTATAGTAATGTGAGTGCAGTCAATTGCGCCGATTACATTTGGGAAACCAGCCATTGCTGCAAATTGCCTTTTAATGTTGGCCAGTTCACCCACAGTGTAAGGAAACCTGATGTATCGAGTTGTCATTCTAATGCCATCCAAAACATTAAGGTGCTCAGTGATGGCTGTGAAATCCCAGACCTATAAAGATAGGATTTAACAGTATTATACAAAAAAGGGAAATGTAATTTTATGTACTGTTATGTACTGTTAATCACATCAAACACAGACCTGTCAGCTAATTCCTGCTGGAAAGAGCCAGTTGCCAGGAAGCCAAGAGTGGTTGGGACCTGCACATGCACCGAGATGGCATGGTTCCAGCGGGTCAGTCTGTCTAATACTGGACCCAATTCAGCACATAGATCCAAAAGCACTGCTCTAGGGAATCTAAATTGGTATATTAACCAGACATTATCATGGGCCAGGAAATCTTCTTGGTCCCTGAAAACTTGCTCCCTCCTGAGCCTACCATTTGCGTAATCCTCCAGCAGTGCCAGTGCATCCATTATACAGCATTACTCATGGATATCATCACACTATTTATATGCTGACTTGGCAATTAGACTGATTGCTACACACCTTGTCACAATTAATGCATTAATCACTGCTATCCACCGTTCTAGTATCTAATTTGGAGAGTGAAGTCTGACCTATGAGCGTACTGTACTGTGGTGTAATTCTTAAGTGAGTGCTTATGGAACAATAATAGCGCACCACAGGAACACATCTGCACCACTGCAGGCTTGGGTGTTTGTGATTATGCAGATATATCAGCCTGATATGACATGAAGTTAAACATGAAATGAACCTGGCTTCAATTCACCACCTCACCATCTGCGTTGTCAATTTTCCCTGTCTCCAAAATGTTTGTGCACAAGGTTCATGGTTTATGTACCGGTGCGCACATTCTCACACCAAGTTTGTTTTTATAAATCACAACATTTGCATAGAAAGTGGCATGCACCTGTTTCAGACCCCGTTTTATGCGTAAGTAAGCTTTACAAATGAGCCCCCTGGTGATTACCTCCCAAATCTGATGAGAGAATGCAAAACTGTCATCAAAGCTAAATGTGGCTACTTTGGAAATAATAAAACATAAAAAACAAGTACTGGGTTGTTTAACACTTTTTGTGTACAAACCCCAATTCCTGTGAAGGGGGAAGTTGTGTAAAATGCAAATTAAAACAGAATACAATGATTTGCAAATCCTTTTCAACCCACATTCAACGGAATATAAAACAAAGACAAGATATTTAATGTTCAAACTGATAAACTTGATTGTTTTTTTGCAAATATTCACTCATTTTGGATTTGATGCCTGCAACATCTTCCAGAAGAGCTGGGACAGGGTCATGCTTACCACTGTGTTCCATCACCTTTCCTTTAACAACACTCAGTAAGTGTTTATAAACTGAGGACTAACCGTTGAAGCTTTGTAGATAGAATTCTATCCCGTTCTTACTTAATGTATGACTTCAGACTGCAGGCAGGTCAGTCTCATAGCCACACTCTTTCACAACAAAGCCACTCTGTTATAACACATGCAGAATCTGGCTTGGCATTGTCTTACTGAAATAAGCCTTCATAGATGTGCAAGTCACACATATCATGGGCACTAACACACCCCAATACCATCACAGACGCTGGCATTTGAACTTTGAAATGAAAACTGGATTTCCTCTTTAGCCTGGAGGACATGACGTCCATAATTTCCAAAAACAATTTGAAAAGTGGACTCGAAGAGATGAACTGTGTTAACTGACGATGGTTTTCTGAAGTGTTCCTGAGCCCACGTGGTAATACCCTTTACAGAATGATGTTGGTTTTTAATGTAGTGCCACCTGGGAGATCAAAGGTCGTGGACATTTAATTTTGGGTTTTGACCATGCCGCCTACTTTCAGAAATCTCTGCAGATTCTCTGAGGCTTTTGATGATATTATAGACTGTAGATGGTGAAATCCATAAATTCTTTGCAATTGTACAATGAGAAATGTTGTACTTAAACTGTTGGACTATTTCCTAATTATTTGTTCACAACGTGGCGAACCTTGGCCCATTCTTGCGTTTGAACAACTGAGCCTTTCAAGGATGCTCCTTTTATACCTGATCATGACAGTCACCTGTTTCCAATTAACCCGTTCACCTGTGGAATATTTCCCCAGTCTTTTGTTGCCCCTGTCCCAGCTCTTCTGGAATGTGTTGCAGGCACCAAATTTAACTCAATTTTTGCAAAAAAAAAAAAAACACGAAGTTGATCAGATTCAACATTAAATATCTTGTTGTTGCATAGTATTCAATTGAATACAGGTTGAAAAGGATTTGCAAATCATTGTATTCTGTTTTTATCTGTTTTTATTTACATTTTACACAACATTACAACTTCACTGGAATTGGGGTTTATACTACATAGATCCATACATGATTTTTTCAGAGTGTGTCTTGTCACACTTGTGCCATTTCCTGCCTTCTTAATGTGCTTTAAACAATCATTTGTCTTGTGCAGAGGAAGTGTGGGTAGAGTCAGTAGCCTTGTTTGTGTTACTACAACAACTGTACAAATCCATGTTATGCCAAGAAACACTCAGTTAAGTACAGAGAAAAGACAGACAGTTACAGTAGTTGGTTAGTCACTTCATAAAATGTCAGCAACTTTGAATGTGTCACCAAGTGCAGTCGTCAAAACCATCAAACACTATGATGAAACTGAGGCTGACGAAGACTGTTCTAGAGAAGCCAGACCAACAGCTACCTCTACTGCAGAGAAGTTTATTTGAATTTCCAGCCTCAGACACCACCACTTCAAAGCATCTCCGATAACATTTGTTGATGACATTTTTATCTCTGCCGATTTTACTGTATATCTTAAATATCTTATTTATTTTTGTTAATTTGATATATAATTTTGTTTTTTGTGCATTGTTGTTCAATTTCTCTCAAGTTTCTTCAGCTTATTGCTTATTTTATAAAATTTTGTTCTGTTAGCAGTTTATTTTGATTAGTTTGTTTCTTCTGGGGTAACTTATTTGTTTTCTTTATTATTTTCTATATATTTGTTTATTTTTGTTGCTTATCTTTTTCCATTTTGATCATTTTGTGGCTTGTTTTGCTATTTTTCAGTTTGTTTATTTTTACTGATTATTTTGTTCAGTTTTTCAACAATTTCTGTCAAGGTTGTTCAATTTTTTTCACTCTGTTGCTTATTTTGTTCAGTTTTGTTTCTTTGGTTGTTTATTTCAATTAGTTTGTTTCTTCTGGGGTATTTTTTGTTTATTTTCTAAATTAGGGAGGCCACATTCCATGGTTAACTCCTCACATGCCTGAGTTTTTGCCTCGGTGACTCGGTGGCCCATCAGCTGCCTTCCGAGATCCACGGGCCAAGAAGGCCTGATCAGGCTCCTACTTCAGCTTAACAGCATTCCCCAAAGCAATGACTGACACAAAACATACACCTTGATAAATTATGCAAATAACAAATGCATCTGAATAAATACAAGCAAATCTCAGCAAATCTGGGTGGCTGAAAATGTACAGTGGGTATAAAAAGTCTACACACCCCTGTTAAAATGCCACGTTTTTGTGATGTAAAAATTGACACCAAGATAAATAATTTCACAAGTTCTTCCACCTTTAACGTGACCTATAGCTTGTACAACACAATTGAAAAATAAACTGAAATCTTTTTGGAAGATAAAGTAAAAATAAATAACTGAGATAATGAGGCTGCACAAGTGTGCACCCCCTCTTATAACGGGGATGTGGCTGTGTTCGGATTCAACTGGTTACATTCAAACTCATGTTAAATTGGAGTCGCACACACCTGTCACCATTTAAAATGCCTTTGATTCACTCCAAATAAAGTTCAGCTGTTGTACTAGGCTTTTCCTGACATTTTTGTAGCCACATCTTCCAGCACAAGCCATGGCCCACAGAGAGCTTCCAAAGCATCACAGGGATCTCATTGTTCAAAGATATCAGTCAGGTGAAAGGTACAAAAGAATTTCCGAGTAATTAAATATACCATGGAACACAGTGAAGACAGTCATCATCAAGTGGTGAAAATATGGCACAACAGTGACATTACCAAGAACAGGACGTCCGTCCAAAATTGATAAGACGAGAAGAAAACTGGTCAGGGAGGCTGCCAAGAGGCCGACAACAACATTGAAGAAGCTGCAGAAATTTCTGGCAAGTACTGGCTGTGTAGTACATGTGGCATGTGAACTGAAAAAGCTCCCTGGATAGGTAGCAAAATGTCTTCAAACCAAATTTCCAGTCCAATCAACAGAAGGAAAACCACCATGACCTGGATGACTGAGAACCTTCACAGACAACAAAAGAATGGCTTCACCAGAATAAGATTGAGGTTTTGGAATGATCCAGCCAGACTTAAGACCTGAATCCGATCAAACATCTGTGTGGTGATCTGAAGAGGGCTGTGCACAGGAGATGCCCTCACAATCTATCAGATTTGGAACGGTTTTGCAAAGAACAGCAGGCAAATATTGCCACATCAAGATGTGCCATGCTGATAGACTCCTACCCAGAAAAACTGAGTGCTGCAACAAAAGCCAAAGGTGCTGCAACAAAATCTTAGTTTAAGGGTGTGCATATTTATGCAACAAGGTTATTTAAGTTTTATATTTTTTATTTTTCCCCGTTAAAGGTTTCAGTTTGTTTTTCAATTGCATTGTACAGGCTAAAGGTAACATTAAAGGTGAAAAAAGTTGTGAAATTATTTACCTTGGTGGCAGTTTTTTACATCACAGAAACATGGCATTTGAACAGGGGTGTGTGGATTTTTATATCCACTATATGATTTGTCTCTGACCGTTTATAAGCTATTGATTGCAGGAGGTTGAATGTGTGAATATTATCTATCTTTACCTAAGTTCGACCCTCCCACACCTGTGACACGAAGCGAAAGGAGTGAGAGCTGAAGAAGAGGAGTGTGC
>JAQQAE010009901.1:0-14355 GCA_029823295.1 Pseudamia nigra
CACACCGCCATCTGGTGGATGCATGACGCAAGTGCGCCTTATAATCCGGTGCGCCCGATAGTGCGGAAAATACGGTAGTTTAAATTGTGTGAGGAAGACAAACCCCCCTATTCCCTCTGAAATCTACACTGAACTGAACTCATCCAAGGAAAATCTCTGGCAGTTCTTTCACTCTTTCACACGTGTTGTCCACTACAATGTCCTACAACTGACAGGAACAGGATGACACTAGACTTCATAGTAATTACACAATTCAGGCAAAAAGTAACGCAAAATTCAATGAGCCAGTGAGAATTTTGGCTTAAAAGGAACAATAAATAAATAAATAAAAAATCAGGACAGCAACGTAAGAAGCAAAAGGTACAAAATGGTAAGGAAAATGAATAAAAATGAACAAAATCAGAATAAAAATAGAGAAAACAATCAATAAAAGAACCCGGTTAGATTTAAAAGTAAGAAAAATGAACCAAACTGTCCTGCTTTATGTTGCAATAGCAAGCACCATTTGGCCTTGTATATCCTACTATGTATATTGCAAAATATAATGTAATACTGTACACAAATTCATTATTTTGTTTCCATACATTATCAAATAAAAACAAAAAAATAATTATGATTGTTTTTTACTATATTGACACAATGATGGACAAGTTAACCATTTTGAAACACTACCTCACTCAAAGTAAGTTACATTATTTTAAAGATTGTCTGGATGTCCCATAAGGCTGAAAATGTCATATCCCCTGTTTTTCTTATAATTCAAGCATGAAAAGGGTTAAAATGTATCATAATTAACAAGTGCATCATGAATAATGGGTTGATGGGAACTGAGCTAATGAACTAGTCTGAGCTCATCTGAACTGAGCTAATGAACTAAATATGATTTTGTGCTTCACAAAGACATGTCCTGTTGTTGTGGAACAGTCAGTGTCCATATAATTGATGTTTAGTGTTGATATCCAGGTGTTCTTTGACTCTGCAACACATTTCCACACATCACATAGTGTATGTGATGTGTGGAAATGTCTTTAGTCTTTTTTTTTTTAGTAAAACCTCCCAATACTGGATGCTATCTGTATGGTTTATGATTTGAACAAAAGCATCTGCTGAACATTACATCACATAACAGTAATGTGATCGAGAGATTCATATTCATTTAATTATGGGTTCTACAGTCTCAAGGGGGTTCTCAGTGACTATAATAAATAATTAAAGGGAGATAGTTAATTATGCCTCATCCAGAGTGGTGACATCTCACAGCCAGTGAGAGGAGGCTCCCTCTGGATTTTCTGAAGCGTCCTCAGTGTAAAGTTTGCCTTTGGAGAGCTCGCTGCTGCTCCACTATCATCCACTATCACTTTCACTCCACTTTCAGAGAGATTTGTCCCTAGAGAAACAGAAGTGAACTTACCCAGCGGCAGAAAAACTGCTCACCCATTAAAACTTTTGGATAAGTATCAAATTATAGGCATTTAGTGATATTAAATCAAAGAGATTATGGTTAATTTAAAGTGATACTAAACACTGAAATATAGTTTTGAGCTGTAAAGGGAATTGTATGACTTCGTATGTGAACACACATAACAATTGACAAATATGTACAAATCAGTGTTTTATAGTTGAAAACTCAGCTTTTTAACCTTTTCTTCCATGAGTTGAACAGTCAAAGCAGATGGCTGCCTATCCAGAGCCGAAGGTTCTGCTGGAGGTTTTTTCTTCTATTAAAGGAAGCTTTCCCTCCCCCGTTGCCCTTGGCTTGCTCACGGAGGTTCTGCTGGGTTTGCTCTCTGTATAGTCTTGAGGTTTCGACCTTGAATTTTGAAGTGCCTAGAGATTTTCTTGGATTTTGTTTGCCGCGATAGAAATATAACTGAATTGAATTGAATTATTAATGCACTGGGGCTATGACCTTTTGAGCTTTGTGGTTCTTCTATACAATCTTTAATATAATGGCAGATATTTTAAGCGAAATACTCGAAAATCTTTAAATGATGTCCATCAGGTCAGTGCAATGAAATACAATTGTAACTAGAAAACACTCGGAGAGCACAGACCTCTGCCAAGGCAGCTCATTTCCCCCATGTGACTTTATTAGGGCTCGTGTCCACAGGGAGCGTTTTTATCACCCGCAGTGCTCTAGGCATTACTTTATAGCTGCTAATACCCAGCGCTACTGCCCAGTGCTTCACCCAGTGTTTATTTGTTGCTTTGGTTCTGTGCAGGTCACTCGTCCTTTGGTAGACATTAACTCCGCAAAAGTCCATATTTTGAAATGCTACTACAGTATATTTAGCTCACAAAATGGTGGTTTAAGATTTTTTTAATGCAAGAATATTGTGGATTAAAATTAAAAACTCTGGTTGATCAAGATGAGGTCTATGTAGAGATATCCTGACACATGATGCACTTCTAATTCACTGTTTACATTGATACTCACGTTGTCACGGAGTAATCACATGGAAGAGTTGGAGGTGTGTCAGTGGTTGCATCATAGTGACATGTAAAAATGTCCTTTTTACACATTAACATTTCAGACTGTATTGGATGTTCTGGACGTTCACTTCCTTCATAAAATCATGGAAATCTTTCAGTGTTCAATCATTGTAAGTCAGTTTCGCCTCCATCATGATGCAGAGAAGTTGACACTGTTTTTTTCCTACGTATATCCAGCCCTTTCTAGATTATGTCTCCACACAAAAAACACTGTGCACTCAGATGGAGATCCAGATTGCCACCAAAGTTTGATCATCTGTTCCTTGTCCCATTTCACACATTTCCTGAAAATTTCATCAAAATCCATTCATTACTTTTTGAGTAGTCGTGCTAACTAACTAACTAACTAACTAACTAACTAACTAACACTGGAAAAAGCACAACCTCCAATGTAACTGCCACAACTTTACGGAGGTAATTATACATTTGTTACTGGTTGATAATTTCTAAATAAAATCATGATATAACCATGCAATTGGAAAGTTTTGGTTTTCGTTCATTCTTTAAAGCATTTTCTAGGCTGTTTAATTCACTTTTTTTGTTTTTTTTTTACATCTAATGTGGTTCATTTTCTTGATTGTTTTGTTCATTTTTCTTCAGATTTTGTTCACTTTCTCTTCATTTTTTTTTATTATTTTGTTTATTTTTCTTCTGATTTTGTACACTTTTATTCATTTCCCTGACTCTCTTGTACCTTTTGCTTTTTACATTGCTGTTTTTCCTTATAATTTGGTTAGTTTTAAGTCAGAATACTCACTAACTTACTGCATTTTGTTTTGCATGTTGCCTTGATTTTGTAATTAGTGTAAATTTAATGTCACCTCGTTCCTGTCCAGTGCAGTGGTCAACATATGAAAGGGTTACAAACTTGATGAATGTAATTTTAGACGCCTCTTTGCCTTCATGCTCCATATTGCTCAGTTCTGAGCAGCAGGACAGTGGCAGTGATTCAACCTCATAAAACTTTATGCCTCACTCGGTTCATACAATATGTTTGTAGGCTTGAACACCAGAATTACATGTTAAAACAGCAGAGTGATGCCACACTACAGGCTACAGAATTACCCTGTTAGTTGGGGAAAAATTTGAGTATTTTAAGAGGACTTACGGTTTTCAGTACCACATGAATAATGACCAAAAAAACAGTACTGTGAACATTTAAATCTTTCAAAAGTGGGTTTTCTCAGGGTAAGGGTCTGCAACCTGTGGCTCCAAGACCACATGTAGCTTTTTAGTCCCTCCCCAGTGGTTCATGCAGCTTTGTCCAGTGATGAAAGGAACATGTAATAAATCAAAATTAAATCAACAAAAAGAAGAAAAAATGAACTAAATAAGTCAAGTTAAAACTGATGCAAATAATCTATAAAATGAACAAAATTAAATGAAATGATCAAAAAGTTAATACAAGACAAAGAAAATTAACAAAAATAACCAAAGTTATGAACAAAATTATGAAACGACTATAAGCTTTGGACAAACCTGAGCAAACTAATCAGGAGAAAGAACACAATAGTCACAAAAATTAGTAAAATGACAAATTGACTGGAAGAAAATGGATAAAATAAAAAAAAATCAAGTAAATGACTATGAACAAGAAAATGAACAAAAACAGACAAAAATATCAACAAAAATGTACAAAAATAAAGTCTTCTGCAGAAATAATTAAGGAAATAAACAAAATACTGAACATTAACAATAAAGAATAAAATAATAACCAGATTGGTTTTAATGTGTTGCCAGCTAAAACACACATATTTTATGTGGTGCATAAAAGTTTTGAATATTTTTTGTGTCTCTAAACACTTTTTTTTTCGGTCCACAAATGGCTCCTTAGATTGTATAGGTTGCCGACCTGTCTTAGTCTATAAATCCAGAATAAAAGCTCAGACTCATTCTTTCATGTCCTCATATGATTTTGCGTACATGTCTGTGATTTTCGGTTTTCCTGATGCCCCTGAATACCTTCTGTCTCACATCCACACCTGACGTTCAAACACGAATCACTGCACTCTCTGCCACTCTGTTGACATTTTTAAGAATACATCACATGTGACACTACTAACAGTGAGTAGAATGAACTGCCCCTACACCCATGCTGACAGCTGTTCTTCTACACACTGAATGAACTCTGGGTATTTCGTCGATCAGGCCACCTCAGGCTGTTGACTTCAGTGTCTCTGTGGGGGTCTGTTTTCTCTCTCAGAGGAAGATTCATTTCTGTTGCTGTTGTCCTCTCTCTTCTTGGGGGGGCTGTGATTCTGGATTAAACAGCTAGGCTCCAAAGCAGGATTATGCTTGGGGAGGGAACATGTGGTCCTTTTGAACTGGGGTTTATTAAACCACTGCTCCACTGGGTCTCCCTCAGCAGCAAGCAACACAAACCTCAGCAGGTAGAATAGAATAGAACAAGACAGAGTAGAACAGAACAAATAGAATAGAACATAAATGAATGAAACAGAGTAGAGCAGAACAGAATACAATAGAATAAAATAAAATAGAACAGAATAGAATAGACCAGAACAGAATAGAATAAAATGGAACAAAAATAAACAAAACAGAATAGAGCAGAAAAGAATACAATACGATAGAATAAAATAAAATAGAACAGAATACGACAGAATAGAATAAATTGAACAGCACAGAACAGAACAGAATAGAATAGAATAGAACAGAACAGAATAGAATAGAATAGAAATAAACAAAACAGAGTACAGCAGAACAGAACAGAATAGAATAGAATAGATCAATCCACCACATAATAGAAAAAGTATAACACTTAATCTGTAAAAACAAGCAAAAACCACATATATACTAGCAACTAAAAGTTTGGCTTGATTTTCAGCATTGTCCATTAGTACTGTAGACCAAACTGTGAAAGAACATGTAAGGAATTATGTAGTAAACAAAAATGTAGATGGTTTGCTTAGCTTTACACACTCGTGGCATTCTCTCATCAGATTCACAAGGTCGTCATCTGGAGCAATTTTTAATTCACAGGTGTGCCTAGTCAAGAGTTAATTTGTACCATTTCTTGCCTTCTTAATGTGCTTTAGACCATCAGTTTTCTTGTGAAGAAGAAAGTGGCTACAGAGTCAGAGGCCTTATTCCAACTACTACAACCACTGTACAAATCCATGTCAGGAACGTTGAATGTGTCCTTAAGTGCAGTTGTCAAAACCAGACACTATGATGAAACTTTTGTCTTTCATCAGGATCTTGCCAGAAAAGGAAGACCAAGAGCTACCTCTCCTACAAAGACAGTTTCATCATGGCCTGTCATGTGTTATTTATACTGTTTTATCTGTCAGCGCATAAGTCCAAGACAAATTTTCCGTTGGGGACAATTAAGTATTTGTTACAATTGCTGGAAAAGACCAAATTGCAGGACACAGAGGCAGACACAAATGGCCTAGTTGCTGGAGTTTTATTGCGGACAAGGGGAAGCAATGGATGACTGCGAGTAGACCAGTGGTAGAATAAAGACGGACTGGTAGATGGGCAGGCAGGTAAACGGACAGCCGAACAACCAGGATGGGACTGGAACGTGCTGGGAGCAGCGAGTGGAAGCCAGGCTGGGCGAGACACCAGGAGGAAGACAGGAACAGGAGTCAGGAATGACAGACAGGATGAGGTCAGGTAAGGATGAATTGTCTCGATAGATAACTGTACTCACAAAATGCTGGAATGTGGTTAACTAGAGGTAATACAACAATCTGGCAAGGAAGTGGTGGAGAAACCAGGTATTTGTAGCTGTGGGTGATTGCAGATGATGAGCAGCTGGGTCTGACTCATGTACGCTTGTCTCCACTCCTGCAATCAAGACACACACACACACAGAAGGGAGGGGGAGAGGAGAAGCAGCCATCCACCGCAGACTGTGACAATATTGTATTGTTTCAAATCATATTTGATGGTTTTGGTGACTGTATTTGGGGACACATTCAAAGTTCTTGAGATTTTTCTGACCGATTGTCCTTGTAAGGTTTAAGATGTTACTGCTCCCCTACTGAGCTGGGAACGGCAGCGATGGCTGAGGTTTGTGACCAAACAAAGGCAGCATGCAACTTCAGTGATTTCTTTTACTGGCTTTTCCAACACAGGCATAGACATTTTACAGCCATGGATTCCCCATCCCACACTACCAGCTCCCAACAATAATGACCAATCCCTATGTAAAGGCACTGGCCCCAACCATTTCACCAACAGACCAAGGGGTGGATCTACAATTTATATATACATTATTTACAGATAAAACCATTTTTCCTTATCAAAGAATCAGAAATAAATTAAATAAATATTACTACAATTTACACAATAACCTACTTCACCAAAAAACCCCACAATAAACCCAACATACTTCTGCTGTCTCTTCAAATCCCCCCCTCTCTTCAGTCCACTGGTGTTTCCCCAAACGAGGTTGATGGCTCACACCTTGAATCACCTCAGAGAGGGAGAACATTAGAGTGGAACAAAACAACAAACCACCCAACCCAAAATCACATTAATGTATCAATAAACTAAACAGGATCCATCTCCAGTATATCAACACATAATCCAAATAAACGGTAAGATTTAGAAAAATCCCAAATAAATGAAAACATGTTGTGTCTGTGTGTGTATGTTAGGAATCATACACCTGTTCAGGGAGGGGCTGCCTGCAGCTCCCTCACAGTCATGCATTTTTAAACTTTTTGTAAATGTTGTTTTTGTCCTCTTTCTCATTCCTCTCCCTGACTGGCTACTGTTTTTTTGTTTATTGGTATAATATTTTTGTTCATTTTTATTCATGTTGTGACCATCTTATTATTTTTAATAATTTTATTGATTATTTAATTAATTTGTTCCTCTTTTGTTTCATTTCTTTCATTTTTGTACACTGGGTTGCTTGTTTTACTCATTTTTTGTGAAACATGTTTAGCTTTTTTCTTCATTTGTTGTTTTTTGCTAACTTCCTAGATCATAGGGGTATGTGTGAAAAATAAAACATGCTTTTGTTGACAGCAGACTTCACATGTTAAAATAAGAGTCTTCCGTGATGATAATTTGCATTAATAAATTTAGTGATTTTGCTTCTTCATGTTTCGTCATTGGAAAAAATATCTGCCAAATACAGTAAATGACTCTGAATCCCTTATTTTCTTTATTTTGCCTCTAATTTCATTGTTCAGTATTCATACTGAGATTTACAGGCATGAGTTTCTCTCTCTTAATGGAACCTTTGCTCTATTTCATCTTGTTAGTGACTTTAACATCCAACCTGAAAATTAGTATAGTGACCCTTCTGTATAACATACTGTATTTTATTGGTCTTATATTATTATGCTCTCACACTTGAATTACTTATCTATAGCAATTTTCACCTTTACGAATGAAAAAAATAGATTTCCTCCTGGAGCATTTTCTGAAAAATCAAACTCAATACAACAGGAAGCACACAGTGATATTAGCCAAAAAACACACCATAGAGAAAACAATCTATAGCTGCCTCCAACAATACAATATTACAACAGATAATATTGGTTATGTGACATAAATGAAGAGTTGCAGGAGAAGAAAACATTACATCCATCCATCCATCCTCCATTTTTAGAATGAACATTTAAGATACCTTCATTACTGAATTAAGGATTTATTTATTTAAAATTGCTTAAAGGAAAAAGTTGATGTTTTATTTTTGATGTTTCTGAAATAAACATATATTGTAATAAGTAGCTTCACTTGCTTGACAGGGCATTTGTCTGTTTTTGCATAATTGCTTCCAGAAAGGCGATATTTTTGGACAGCATGACGCAAGTCAGAATAAACACAGTAATTAGTGCTAAGAAAACTGCAGGAAGCCCAAAGAATGGGATGGAAAAGGAGGAAGAGGGACATTTGAATCCCCTGTGGTGTTATTAATGTCACTGGTAACACAAAGCATTGACCACCTCCTGGCCCAGAGCAAGTGCATGTAATAGCATTTAAAAGACATATCCTGTGTTTTTCAGAGGGTTGCGATTGATCACCCAGTGTGTAGTTTTTGGTTATTAAGTTTGTGCTAAACAAGGCTTTTAAAAGTTATTTTTGTCACATTTTTCTGTTTTGTGTTATTTTCTAATGAGCAGGTCTGACAAAGCCTTGGACGAACTCTGACACTTATTCTCAGGGTGACATGTTAATGAGAATGAATGCGATGTGATAAATATAGATTACAGGATTAGAAAGGTGCTGTGGATTACTATCCTGTAGCCAGTGGAGTGTAGAGTACACAGAAACAGTACTCAACTAAAAGTACTGTTACGTACCTTAGAGTTCTAATGATTCTAATTCAAATAGGAGTACTCATAAACATAAGTACAGTACTTGAATAAATGTAAGAGTATGTCATAAAAACTACTCAATTAGAGAGTAACTTTATAATGTTGATCATTTTGATCATTTTGTTGCTTAATTTGTTGATTTTTGTTCAATTTATTGATTATTTTGTTTGTTTTAACTTACTTGTTTTTACCATTGTTGTTTCTTAATTTATTTACTCTTACCCATTTTGATGTTGTTGTTGTTTTGCTCAGTTTCTATTAATCAATTTGCTGATTTTTGTGAACTTAGTTCAATCTTATCATTTTTGCTTGTTATTTTGTTGTTTTTTAAATTCAATTTCTTGATTATATTGCTCATTTTTTCTAAATTTACTTGATTATTTTCCTCATGTTTGCTTACTTTGTTCATTTTGGTTTCTTATACTACTTTTAACTTACTCAACTGATTTTGGTAAGTTTTGTGGGTTTCTTTTTGCTGATTGTGTTGCTTGGTTTATTTATTTTGTTAATCTAAGTTATTATTTTACTATTTTTTAATTTAATGGATTATTTTGTTAAGTTTTCTATTTCAGCCCATTTTACTTCTACTCATTGAACTCTGACAAATGAAATTGAGTAGAAACACAATTTTTTTGTCGTCACAAATATAACTGATTAAGAGGAATAAGTATTCTGCAACACAAATACTCTCAGAAGTACATTTTTTGACAAAGCTACTGAAGTGGATTAAATGTACTACCCACCTCTGCCTGTAGTAAACATGACTAAATTACATTAGACCTTCAGCTGCTTTTGTTTCCAGACAAATGTGCCAAAATAGGCATGTGTTTTTGAACATCTGTAATCTGAAATTTTGTGCAAAACAGCCTCTAATGCCTGTTTGCCTTTGTTATACTGCAGGTGATTTTTCAAGGCAAATATGTGTGAAGGTTTTCTTTTCTCTCCCCTGTTTTCATCCTCTGGCCCTGCTCCACCCACTCCTTGGAACATCTGCAATAACATGCTCACCCACACATAGTAGGAAGTCCTTAAAATACATGAATCATCCTGAAGAGAAAAAGGTGTGTACCGTATGTAGATGCATGTGCCTCTTTATCTCTCTTTGAAGGGAGTTTCATGACATGTGAGAAAATAATTAGTTCTTGTATGTGCTCATTTGGGCATTTTTTCCAAAGAGTGATTGTGAATGTAGGTGTTCCTGATCCTGAGCCCAAGGGCTGTGTGGGCAGAAGCATCCAGTGCTGGGGAAAATTGATTTCCAGAATCCAGATGCTAGGTGGAAAGAGTTGTGTGCTTCTGCATCCATTTGTGATAGAAGGAAAATTGTTTATAGCCATTTCATTCATGTGGATGCATTAAAAGGTACAGTAATAGATGAAATCTGATTTCTCTGTTTCCATGGCAAACAGAAGCATCAATTAGTTGAGAGGTTTCAACATAAAAAGTGATTTAAAAAAATGTTACTGTCAGTGGAGACTGATGAGTATTTGTTTATTCATGACTACTACAATAATGGGTATTTTAAAAATGTGTGCTTTGTTTATTCACAAAAAACAGAGATCCATAGTGTCAAAACTAGTGAGATAAACACTGATGTGATGGGAAAGAGAACAACATAAACTGGCTGCATTTAAGAGCCATAGTTATCCAGAAGTGACAAACTCATCATTTTTTTTGGCAGGCAGTTGCACCAGTTTAGCATATTCATTACAATGTGGTTTACAGGACAGGTCTAAGCTGCATACAACACACTAATGATGGATGGTAGTCATTAAATCCCAATGTATTTCTCTTTTTGTAATTAATATTGGTTTTAAATTAGCCGCCATGGGCCCATTTTAATTGCCAACTATATTTTTAAATGTCATTGCTTCCTTCAGTGCAGAAAACTGAAAATTCCAGAGAATGTAGAGGGGGAAAAAAAATCTTACATATTACAAACCATTTATAATTTAGACCTTTTGCTATCTCAGTCCAATCCCATTAACATTTTGGATGAACATATTCAGGGCTGTGCGCTGAAGGCTGGCGTCCTCAGCTGGCTTTTCCTCGTTATTCGGTTTTGGGAGCTGTCCATTACTGTGGTTCTGAATTTTTTTTTCACTCCTGAGGAAGCGTCAACAGTCTCGCAACCACGCGTTTCAAATCGCGGATCTTTTTCATCGTTCTAGGCAGGATTGCACGCTACATATTTATTTCATGTTAAATGGCAACAGTGCGTAAAAATGAAATAGTCATGACACTGAGTGAACACCGGAGAGGCTGTTGCAGGGTGACAGGCAGCCGTATCAGGGCATGAGCAGGGTTGCCAGCACTTCAGTGTAATGCCGCGTGGGAGGAGGATGGGTGGGTTTGAGTGTATTCTTTTCTCTTCACATTCTCTGCTGTGCACAGACAGAAGGTAAAGCGCAGAGCGCAGTCCATCTCTCCATGTGAGGCGCAAGCAGCCGATCAGAGCGCAACAATAACTACTCTCCCCGCATTCGCCGCATGGACAATTAACCAAGTGCGTCTCTGCCTGGCATCCACTCAGTGCCCCCTCCCTCCCTCTTCTCCAGCTTCAAAATTTGCGAAGCGGCTGCCTCACCCGGTCGCACCGGAGGGCGTCTGATCTGTGATCGGGTCTCTGGACTCGCCGGAGGCTCGACGCGCTCTGCCAAGCTGTGCGCCTGTCGGATCGGACCCACGCCACCCCGGGCTTTGACGATGGACATGATGGAGGGAGACGTTATGGACAAGCTGGACGACATGTCATCGGTTTACGACTTTGACCCGTTCACCGGTAACATTCCCGCCACCAAAGTCGAAATAACCGTGTCCTGCAGGTGAGTTGGAGCGTTGGCAGAGAGCGAGGAGCGCAGTGAACGGGAAAGTTGTGTGTTTAGAGACGTGTGCTAGAAAAGTTGAACAGAGCCCCACCCTGGAATGTTCAGTAAGAGGGAGATGTGGAAAAAGAGATGTAGGCATAACTTTTCCACTATGCTGATAAAAGACACTCATTGCTTTAAGACAGCCTGGGCGGAGATGACCTGTCTGCGCTAGGCAACTTGATTAATGACCGTGAATGTGCTGTTCCGTTTCGTTTCAAGCTTAGTTATACATATTAAATATTAGAGCATTTAATGAACTTTTGTAATATTTTATTTCATATGTGCATTGTCTTTTGTCCGGTACCACAAAAGGACAGTGTTCAGACACTAAGGGGTGTGCCAGATCTTTTGAAAACCCACAGACTCGTAAAAATGTACGGATTTCAAGCAGATTAAATCAAAATATTGACCCCATACTGTTTAAATGCCTAATAACCACAAAAAAGAATTGTTAAAAATCTAAAGGTATTGACGTGCTTTTTCATAAAGGTGCTAGTTTTTATGTTTGTTTGAATTCAGATACAGTACTAGACATATCAGAAGGTTTATAAGCACTGTCTGCTTTCTGCACTGAAAGCTTTTCCTACCTCCTCTGCATTCTTTACAGAGTACAGAGAGTTAAAGATTCAGAGGTTTACATCACATTCACACAGTGCAGTGTCCCTGACCCCATTCTTAGTCCCATTCTCATTTTCAGCACAAAGGTACTTCCTTTTTGCAGAAAACTCTCCCAAAACAGACCTGCCCTCCTCAAATGACTCCCTACAGCTGTTGTTTGGGGGGAATAAACAGTGACTCCTCTCCTCTGCCCATTAGGAAAGCTTTTGAGTCAAGGCTTTCAACGCCTTTTACTCTTCAGACATGCTACATGCCAGTGCTGGCATGTGTGAGCTTCACCACTACACACACATAAACAAATGCACACAGAAACACACACATATGCATCTCTAGTCTTTGATGCTGGGTTTTAGGTGCGTGAGCCATCGAAGCAGAGTGAGTTTGAGCTATAACAAGCTATGTGTGCATTATTGATGGGTTTTCTGGCATTCAGAGAAGCTCACTGCCACATCTCTTAGCTCAGAGTAAAAACCAGATCATGGCCAGAACTGAGTGTGTTTCAGATTACTGAATGAGCAACTGTTTACTTGTTTGTGTCAAAGGGCGGTTGATAGTGGGGAATCACTTGACATGTAGAAGGGACAGTTTGCAGACTAGTCCATGCTCAGTCAAAACCAGCATGGTCTTCTATTTTGGGTTTTGATTGTTAACGATGAGGTGATTAGGATTACAAGCCTCACTGAAGCACAATTAAGCACTATTCAGGTAAACAATGAGTCCTATTCTGTGACAACCCCCTGCATTTATGCAAATCATTATTTTTTTCCCAGCAACATTTGTGTCTGTCAGATTCATTGCTGATGGGTGGTAGAGAGAGAAAGCAGTGCAGAGTACTGGTACAGATGCTTCCAACCAGAAAGAAAAAGAGTTTGGGAAGAAGACATTAATTGAAAGGGGAGGGTCGATTTTTTCCCCCGTGGTGCTTCACTGCTGCTTTGTGTGTCTCTTGTGTGTGTCAGAAAAGCTTAAGAATTTATCATAAAAACCCCATACATTTCTTGCATACAAAGTTCCCTCATTGATAAGCACTGTGGTTATAATGTTATTTTCTGGAAGGCTACTGACTGGGGAGCAGGGTTAGTGTAGTTACATAAATACTCAACAACTGTCATACATTGGTGCCTAATGAGCTGTGCAGACTCGTGTGCGATGGGCTGTACCTTTAACCCTATGTTTTCAATTGTCCAACACACACTGCAGCTTAATGTTCCATACTGTTTTACAACAGAAGACATTGTCAGTTCCATCTATCTGTCACTTTAAAACACTTCTATCAACAGTTCAAGGCCTCACAAATCCTCTAAATCCTTTGTACAGATGTTGTGTGAGTCAGATCCTTATTGAAGAGGTGCAGCTCCCTGTTGGGTCTCTTCTGTATTCTGTCTTTGTCATGTACGCACACTCTTTCCAAACCTCAGAGCCATGATGATAGCTGTTCCCTCTGGGTTAATAACCCTTATTACAGGCTACACCCCTTGCTTTTGACAACACATTATTATCAGGACTGGTGACAAAGGGATAGGGGTGGGTGAGAGCTGGATCTTTTAAAAAAGGGAAATTATAGGAATCTCTTTTTGTTCAAGGGAGAAGAAGACTTTAGGTCCGTTGTATTTACCTATTTTTCTGTGCTCACGACTTGTTCAAAAATTTGTTTAAGCTCATTCAAAGATAATGTGATGAAGTTTTTTTATATTGTAAAAATTTGTTTGGACAGGTAGAGAATGTAATTGTCCCAGCCTTTTAATTGGCACCAAGAGAGCATTTTTTAAACTACTCATATTGGCAGACGTTGGTGTTCATTAATTGCAGGCTTTTAAAATGAAAATACTGACTCTGGGGGAAGACATAAGCTAATAATAACTCCACTTGTGCTTTTTCCACAGTGAGTTTGAGTCATTCCACATTTGTTGGTTAATTTCTTTGACTTTGATTTTCACAGATTCAGATTGAGGTGTTTATTTATTTGACTGATATGTTCAGCAGTTAATGCAGCCGTGAGGGGGGGCACAAGCCAGTGTTCTTTCTTACGCCGGTCCCAAGCCTGGATAAATGCAGAGGGTTGTGTCAGGAAGGGC
>JAQQAE010009902.1:0-14355 GCA_029823295.1 Pseudamia nigra
ATGGTGGTTATATTTTTTGGCAGATATGGCTAAGCCATACCTATAACTACCAATAGGGATGTGTAGCTACATGTATACAATGTTTTGATTATAGTCTAGAAAGATCTAGAGTTGAGGTGTGTTTATTTTTTTAAAAAGAGAACAAAGGTGTTAAATATGAATGTATGACCTCTGCTGATTGTTAGTACAAACATCAAAAACAGGTGAGTTTTATTTAATGAACAGTAGTTTCAGTGAGGTCATCTATCTAATTACTAGTGCCCTGACTGTCTGCGTTTCCATCTCTCACCTGTTACCTGTCTATTGTCACATCATGTGGAAAGAAATTTGCAGACATTGAAAATGAGATAAAAGATTATTGCCTTGTAGCGTTAGCATTGCTAGCAACATTCGGGCTCTTAAAACAAGTCTGATCATATTAGGTGTATAGTTTAACACTTCTTGAGCTGACATTTGGACTGTTAATCTTATTGTCTCACACTACGTAACATGTTATGCACATCATGCCATAAAATAATGGTAGGAGGTATTCGTAATATGTGGGCAGATGGTTATTTTGTCTGTTTATGTAATGGATAGTGGTGGGGTACTCTTTGTAAAGTACATTTTTAAATGTCTTTCTTGGCTAAAATGGCAGTTTTGCGTAAACTGTTTTTCACAAGAAGTGTTTCAGCAAGAAAGCTGAAACATACTTTTAAAAAATATTTGAAATTCAAAAAGAAAAGGCTATTCTTTCTAATCTTTTTCTGTGATGTTTATTTGAGTATTTCATGCACTTTGCCTTGTACTTTGTACTTTGCTTTTCTTGTGTTGAGGATTTTCTTACAAGGGGAGAAGTGAATTTCCTGACCAAAGCACCCTGCTCTGTTTCTTGAGCAAAATAAAGGGTTAAACCTTTCATCCCTATCTCACTTTCTGCAGTCACGCCTGCTTCCAGCATCCCACCAGAGCTAAATATAGCTTCTGCAGGCAAGAGAGGGGAGTAAGCATGTTAGCTGGAGCACGTATGATACTTGGTCCATGGCACGAGCTCCTATCTGCCTTGTCATGAATGCATTTACTTTCATTTTTTGCAACACTTACTAGGCTGTGTATCTTGCATACATTTTTCTATCTGTTTGTCCCTTTGTGAGTCAGTCGAGGTCCAGGATTTCAATTTTACAGTTGGAGACTTCAGTCTGATTACTTCTTTATTTCCATTTTGCCTTCACACAGAGTTATTAAAACAGGTGAACAGGGCAATACTACTTTATGCGCACACGTATTTTTAATGGATCTGTTTTATAGCAAAAATGGTAAACATTCAGAGCAAAGAAGAGGCAATTAACAAAAAGCAGTTTAGGGAGCTACAGTATCTAGGACACGTTGTGGTAACATTAACACAATGTTGTCCACAGACATTGACTACATCTTCTTCTTCTGCTTTCGGCTGCTCCCCTCAGGGGGTCGCCACAGCAAAATACCAATGATTCGCATGTATGAAATGTGAAATGTTAACTGTATAGTTGTTTTAACTTCTAGACAGAGCTTTTCATTAAAAAATTTAATGGAGATGGAAATTCTCTAGTCTGTATTGTATGTCTTAAACAAAGATGGACTAAAACAGCTTTGAGTTGGTTTGATTCTAAGCTCAAATGGGTATGTTTTTGGGTTTAAATGTGAATAACACCTTTTGTATTCACTGATATTATCACAGTGGTAGTGCATGAACAATAGGAGCCCTAAATCCCCAGATCTAGGTACAAGGCAGTAGCAGCAGACTTTCCATAAATACATTCTATATGTGGGGGGAGGGGTCTTGCTGCACCATCAGTATGATCTGCTGATATGACATTCCAGCAGCTGTAGGACAAATCCAGCTGCTCTCTCCTCCTGAATTCCCCGTTACTAAAGCTCCTACCACTGGTGGTCTGCTGGTACTGCAGTGGTGATGTTGCTAAACTGTGCACCTACAGGATGAGGGCAGTGGTGGAGGTGGGGTCAGAGATGACTGCCTGCAGGGCGTGGTGGTGCTGCAGCCTCATGTTCTTTGATGTTTTGCGCCACAGAGCCATAAGAGTCGAACTCTTCTACCAGTGGAACCTGGCATGTTCTAACATGCATCTTTAAAAGCACTAAAGTTCACATGGAAAAAAGCTGACATCTAAAAAAAAAACAGATCATTGTGAAGCTGATAGAGGACACTGCTAAAAGCAAATGTTTCAGATATAATTTTTGGCTGTGATGTTTATATCTTTTAGTGTAGATGTATTAACTTGAGAAATGTATTCACATTTTTTAGTTATGTGAGTTGACATCCGTTTAGGTTCTTAACCCATCACCAGTTAAGTAGAAACTGTCTTGTTTTCCTTGGGACAAATTACTGGAAGTCATATCTTATAATAATAACTATAATGATAGTTATTTCACCATTGTCTCTCTGAATCCAGCAGAGGGCACCATTAGCCTTTGTTATGTGGTTGTGTGTATGGAGGGGTCAGTTTCTCATCTCAAGCAGGTTTTAGGAAGTTAAAAAAATTACATCACAAGAGTAATATAGTGATATTTAATATATATTGCACATTTATTTTTAAATTGTGTAATATATACATATACATACACTCCCAGTCAAAAGTGTATTTAAATTCAGGCAGTTCAAGTCCAATGAATAGCTTCAAATGGTACAAAGCTAAATGCTGAACAGCAAGGGGTTAAAATGGTAAGGTTACCCAAAAGTGAAAACTAATGCACATTTCAAGATCATACCGAAAGGCCTTTTTCAGGGGTCAAGAAATGGGTTAACAGCTTAAAGCTGTTCTGTACCAAAGGAAGTTAATCGAGCCTTGAAAGTTTGCTTGTTTTAATACAACCCTCGCTGTCTGTCTGTCTTAACATTTTTATAGCAACACAATGCTTTCTGCAGTACTATACTGTTCAAATAATGCTCATGAGGGTATGGTACCACAATGTGTTCCGGCACTGTTTTTTGCAGACAGAGGGGGTTGTAATCAATCAAGTAAACTTGGGACACCTCTAGGAATTGGTAGCACTAGCTTTCAAGACTTGATCAACCTCCATTGGTGCAGAACAGCTTTAAATTGTTCACCTGTTAATTGTCCCCTAAAAAGGTCTTTTTGTATAATTCTGAAATGTATATTATTTTTCAGTTTTCGATAATCTTAAATTTTTTAACCTCTGGCAGTACAGAACTGACCTTTACACCAGTTCAAGCTATTCATTGGACTTTAACTGCTTGAGTTTCAACAAAAATGGGAAGAATTGGGGCGTTCTAAAACTTTTGACCAGAACTCTACATTGCTGGAAAAAATTAAGAATCCTCTGCAATGTTTTTTTTTCTGAAATCAGCATCTCTACATGTATGACACCAGTATTTGTTGAATTCCAACACGAGGACACCTCGTTCTACTTAACGAGGTACTGATTTGTTGTTGTTGTAAAGTGCTTTATGAATAAAGTTTGATTGATTGATTGATTAGGTGATCACCTGAACCGAATCTTAAACAAGTCAGGGTTATTCCACCAAATACTGATTTCTGAACTCTTCCTAAGTTAAAACATTAGTATTGTGCTGTTTTAAAAAAAAATTAACATCTAACATTTGTTTTCTTTGCATTATTTGAAGTCTGAAAGCACTGCTTCTTTTTGTTTCGACCATTTGTCTTGTCCTGCAAAAAAAAAGTGGTCTAAATGAAAATATTTTAAGAGTTGTTAGTAGTTTATAGAATTAAACAAAAATGGTCATTTTACTCAAATACATACCTATGCATAATCAAATCAGGGAATGTAATCATTTTGTAGTGGTCTGTGAATTTTTTCCAGAGCTGTAATATGTTGTACAGTGTATGTACCTTATTTTTTATATTTTGTTGACATTCTGCATTTTCGTATGCATCAAACTGCTCGTGTAGCTTTAACACAATGTGTGGAAATGGTCCAGAACAGAGTACCAGCGTATCCATCTGTGAGACTGCTCAGACTGTACAGCCCTGCTGAGGCTTCTGATGACTCACTGCGTGACACAAAAATGCACCTGCTCTTTTGAGAAAGATGATGTACATGCCTTGGCGCACACACACATCCCCTCCAGGAGCTGATGTGAACAAACATGTATAAGCTGGTATACATCAGGGAACATGATGATGGTAGATATGTTACTCATGTTTTTTACCACAAGCTAGCTGCAACTACTGAAGATGACACTAATGACATTAATGTAAACCTTTCAATATGGAAATGTGCTTGAAAGGAACATGTACAAAAACTTATTTGTCTACACTGTTATGTTTCTCTACATGCAAATTTCTTGTGCAAGTGGCACCCTCTGTAGGTTGCAGAAGAGAAACAAGCCAGTTTGCAACTAAAAATGTGTCTGCATCCACAAGCCAATGAAACATCCCTTATCCTTGTAATCCCACCCACTCATTTCTGTCTGCACGTGTGCTATTGGCTGTGCAGGTCAGCCCGTCTTTAGTAAAAGCGTGACACTCACTGCTGGCAGTTGGGCAAATAACAGACGAGATCAATAAACTATGTGGATCAAATAACTCAAGAGAGATGTTTAGAGGAAATATTAGCTCTGCTGTGTTGTACTTTCTTGTAAACCTTGAATTTAACTTCAATACTGAAATAAGATGAGTACAAAAATGAATGAGTTGCAGGGAGGCAAATATTTGCAACACCTCTTCATTTTTGTAATGCTGTCATTTAAAAAATGAATAGGTGTTGCAGGGGGGCACATACTTTGTTGTCTGGATGCTGCAGCCATGGTCTGTCTTCTCCCTTGGCAAAGGTGACATTATCAGGAATAGTGAATCTGGAGCAGTGTTATTGGTCTCCATGACAAGCAGCCATTTTGCTGATGCAGAACCCAGGGTGAGCTGTCAAAGTCAGCCTCCCTCTCTGTGCCTCACCATTAGTATCACAGCGTGACGTCAGCACAATGTCCGCTTTCCTGGACATCCTTGCACCCTATCACCCCTCCTCCCATGCACCCAATCCCTCTTTTCTCTCCCCTACCAATCTCTTTCCTCCTCTAGCCCCACCCTCTCCCTCTACCCACCTGACCCTCTGCAATCCAATTAGAGGCACTGATGCCTGGATGTACGGACGCGCTGTGACTACCAAGCACAAACTGCAGTCTCACTCTCCTCCCCCTCTGTCTCTTTCCTGCTCTCTTTCCCACCTCTTGTCTCTGTCTCTCTCTCGTTCTCTGCATCTAATCCACCCCCCTTCTCCTGCTTTCATTCAGATTATTTACCCGTCTCGTTCTCACTCCCTTGGCTGTGTCTTTCTCCTCCTTGCCACCACTGTTCTCTGCTCTAGCCACCTCACCCTACATCCCCTCCTCCCTGCAAACGCGCCTTCCCTTCTCCTCCTCCTTTTGGAGATCTTCAGAGCTGCCCAGCACACTCTTGCACATAGCATAACACGCTCCTCTCCTGCGTGGGAATAACATGTCAGCTATTCTGGACCTGGACCAAATTGCATGCTCTGGGAATGGAGTGGTGAGTGACAAATGCATCTTGACTACTCACACACTTGACACACCTGGCTGGTTCGTCACAGTGGGGCATTCGGTTCACATGAGGGGGTGAGTTGTGCGATTTCCATGAAGACAGTGTGCCGGCAGCTGGTTGTAGGAAGGGGAAAGCTGGTGAGGTCTTGCCTGCCACCACCTTCTGCAGACAATGCAGACTTTACCTTATTTTTTTTGGGAAGCTACTATAGATTTGTTCAGTTTGTGTGTCTACAGGTCATGCAGCGCCCATGTGAGCAGTTGGTACAGTTTAAACATGCTGAGTGCAGTGGTGCATTTTAGCTGGATGGTATGAGAGATGCATAGTGCAGTACTCAGGTGGCTCTCAGTCTTTAAATGCCACAACCACAGGATGTTTTTTGCCTTTCAGTATGTGGTTGTCCATCAGCAGCAGAATGTTGTGACATTGTTTATGTTTTGTGATTCAGTCCGTGTAACTGCAGGGATGCTGGTGAACACTAACAGGGTGTGAATTGTGCCTACTATCAGATTATTGTGTTCTAGCTGTTGAATAAAAGGGATTTTTGTGTGTTGTTGCAACAGTGTCAGGGTGTTTGACCTCTCTGGCTGCCTCCCCATGCAGGGACCTTGAGTTTGTAGTTTAAGTCCACTGCTGTGTGTGTAAGTATGTGGGGAGGGGACTTAAGAGACCATGATGGGATGTACCTGTGATCCCACCCACCAAAGCACAGACTTAGCAGGTCAGTGTATATGATCTGTGTGTACATGTCGGTATGTCACGAGAATAATCTGCCGGCTGCTTGGTGTTTTCTGCCCTGTAATGTTGCCTCTGAGAGGTGATTGATGCCATTCCTGGCAGGATGGGGGAAAACAGGGAGGGGGGATGATAAGAGAGAGATTGCAGGAAGCAAAACAGCGTGACACACTGCTCTCCTTCTTTAATCTCATCCTCCTCCCCTCCGCTCCTTCATTTATGGACTTAAAGCTGAGACTGTACCCACGGTTAGCCCTTGGGCAGTTAAAACCACGCTCCAACCAACCTGTCTAACTAACAACCCCACAAACACCCAGAAACGTATCCAACAACCAGCCACCATCTACGTTTCAATGGCAGAAAAGCCTGCAGCCTTTGCAGTGCTCTACTGTTTCCCAGAAGCTGTCCAGCCCCGCCCGTCCCATGTCTTTTTTCATGCAATGCCACTGCATGTACATATACCCATCGAGTTGTGTAGATGTGCATTAAAGGAAATGATGAGAGGCAGATTGTTCAGCTCATAAACCATGCTATGAGTGACATGATCAGACAAAAGGGCCTCACCTTCACTTCTGTTCCACAGCCCTTCTCTGTGTGATCTCTACCCTTGTTTGTGCCGAGTCATGGCTGCTAATAGAGATGGTGTATATATTGTACAGCAGTAGGAATATGTCCACCAGTAAAATCAAGAGATACCCCACCTGCTAATAAAGACTGGAATCTTGTGACCTCATGTGATTCTGCTGCCTTGCAGAGTAACTTTATTTTCAGCAGCAACAGTTTTTTTTTTTTTTTTTTTTTTTTTTACATTAAAATCAGAAAAATGTGAATTTACAGGTCTTAGACATGGTGATGGTGAAGTTAAATGATATGCCAGATATTTATACACTGTCTTATTTTGACAGTCTTACTGTTCTCATGTGGAATTTTAAATCATTTTTTCCATTTCACCGACTCGCTTGTTACCGTCTTAAGATGCAGTTGTACTTATTTGTGTGACAGTTCCACATAAAAGAAGAAACTGTGATCAAGCACAGTCATACAAATATGTAATATTTTCTCTTAGCTTGTTATAATATTGTTGTGATCAGAATAATTTGGCCATATAACCCATCTCAACTCGGTGAACGGTGCATTACAGTAATGGGCCCTCTCTCTTTTAAGACACACCCTTCTGTGTGTCACGCTGGACTCCCATGTCTTCTCTCTCTCTCTCCTCTCGTCTCTGCCGCGGTTTCATATCTGCTTGCTTTAATGCTCTTTTTCCCAACCACTTCCAGATTATCTCTATTTGTTGTTGTAGGTATTTCATCTTAATTCTCCATTTCCACCCAGTGCTTCCATCACATTTTCATTTCCAGACTGATCTCCATCACTGATAGGATATACATATGCACTTGTGTTTTTTCTGCTGCATGTACTGTACACATCACACATATGGCATTTGTATATGTTTATTTCCCTTGTTGTCCCTCTTTAAACACTCAATGTCCTTGACTCTGTCCTTGTTTAAAAATGAAAATTCTGCAGCAACACTGTGGACAATTACTTATCCGTCTATAACAGGTTGTTCAGCCTCCTCACCTGGTTAGGGCTGCCGGGTATTTTCATTATGTGTGAAAAGGCTGCAGATGAATGCAAGGTTTCTTGTCAGCAAGAGAGTTTCTTCAAGCCTTACTCCATTGTCACATTAGCTAGAGGTTGCTGCTCACAGCAAGAAGCAGGCAATAAGAATGTTTCACATTGTTTCCCTTTGCATAGGTTTTGTTTTTTGTAACAGAGTAATCTCTGTACCAGCACTCACTCTGTTCTGTTGTAATCAAGACCAGTCTTTTTCTCCTCTGTTGCTGCGCCCATTACAGATTGCAGATGCAAATTACTGCCTCCTTGCCCTTGAGAGTTAGTTGACAAGCACTCCAAAGAGATTGTGACACATATCCATCAGACATATGCCTGCACCAGAGCTCCAGAGTCTAGGAATGTCTCTATGTACACGTCTCTCAGCTGTAACCTGGGTCTCACTTCCAGCCTGGCTCGCTCTCATTATTATTGATGACCTGTGGGTCTTGAGAGCGCACCAAGCCACAACAACTGCTCCCTCTCCAAACCGTGCACACTGCTGCATGTCATGTAGCAAGTCATGTTGACCTTGAGATGTGTGTATTTTGTGCCAGAGTAAAATGATGCCATGGTTCTGAAGGTAATCAAAGAAACCGGCTGTTGTACTTCCTGTGTACTTGTCACTTACTATGTCAGGTCACTTCCCGTCTTTTGAATTCTATAATCATTAATGAGATCTTTGTCAGCTCTAAACTTAATTTTCTTAAACCACATTTCAGGATTTCCCAGGCAAATTAATTTATTGTTAAGCTATTTTGTACGCTTTTTGTTGATGCCCCGCAAAGTATTTCTAATATGGGCCTTTATTGTGCTCAATAGAGAAAGATATTCAAAAGAGAAGTGTAGCGAATGAAGATGGTGTGAGGTCTTTGAATTTTAATGGGTCTTTTTGCAGAGACATTTAACAAATGACTCGGGTGATTTTGCACAGTCATAGTGAAAGTGCTGTGATTTTCCAAAAGAAAAGTTTTCCAGACAGGCCATTCAGTGCTTTGTTTGTCCAAGGACACTGGGGATGTGTGGTGAAGACCAGAGCTGCATGCTTTGCATCCTAACTCATACCAAAAACAAAAGGTGTGCTAATCATTTGGTGGTTACTTCAGAAAATACCTTCTGAACACTAAATGAAAATATTTTATGGTTCTGCATGTTGTGGGACAGTTTTTCTTTTCTGTCTGAGTAGTGAGGAGAGAATCTCACACAATGTAATTCATGTTAAGAAACTAAAAGGATAGATTTAAAATTTCAAACCATTTAAGGCTGTATTTTATAATATGTGACAATAGTTCTATTTTTTCACACACGTGCGCGCGCAGACACACGCACATCACATTATATTAAAACCAAATAAAATTCAAGTATATTGTAGAAATGTGAATTTTCACTGTCCTCACAACTTGAAAGCACCACAGTGATTCTCCAGCTAATGACTGTAATCTGTTCCGGCGCCAAGCACAGTCCAGCGTGTTTATGGCTACTGTCGTTAGCTACAGCTAACAACACAGCCGGAGCTGTGTTGTTAGCTAGAGCTAACAACAGCCGTTAGCTCAACAGTGTTTTTAGCTCACAACGGCCGCAGCTCCTGGTCCAGCGTTGTGGTGTTAGCTCCGGCTCCGTTGTTAGCTGGCTCCACAGTATTATTAGCTCTGGTTAACAACACAGCTGGGCCATTGACCAGCGCTAATAACACTCCGGAGCCGGCTAGCAACACAGCTGGTGCTAACACCACAACACTGGACTCGGAGCTGCCGGGTCCAGTGTTGTGTCAGGGCTGGTTAGCATTCAGCCTATTACATCCCGCGGGAGATTTCACATGTTATTGTGTTGACTGTTTACATCTGGGCGATTAGTTCATTTCTGGGTCTATGTCCTGCATTAACCGAATTTTTGCCGTTAGCAGGAACAAAATTTTGGCCAGTTTTTTTCTTTGTTACCCTGATTTTTTTGTTACCAGAAGCGTTTGTTAGCTGGAGTATCACTGTATTTGATACGTCTCAATGTATTGGATTGCCTTTTTTTTAATAACAATGTAGACAGACTGTAATAGTCTTTTCTATAAACCACTGCATAGTTTTAAATTCCAGTTTTCATACAACCCACCTTAGTATATAAACATCACAAAAACAAAACCTAAATCCCTCTGCAGTGCTTTATAAGTTGAGTTGAGAATATTCTCTGGCCTCACAGTTTTACTATAATTACATCACAATGCATGTTCAGAATTAGAAATTTTCACACTTGCAGTTCATAATAAAAGTTGATTCAGCCCTGAACTTTTCCCCCATTTTTGGCTGCAGGAGCATGACATTGAGACTCCCCATGGGGTCCTCCATGTGACCATGAGAGGTATCCCTAAGGGCAACAGACCTGTCATCCTAACCTACCACGACATCGGCCTCAACCGTGAGTCATCCAGGCACACTGTTCACTTGGCAGCAGCATGCATCATAACAAATGGCCATATTCAGTCTGCTCATTACAAATCTTTGGTGTTCTTTCCAGACAAGTCATGCTTCAACACCTTGTTCAACTATGAGGACATGCAGGAGATCACGCAGCACTTTGCGGTGGTTCATGTTGATGCACCTGGACAGCAGGAGGGTGCCCCTCCTTTTCCCAGTGGGTATGTGTCCCCATAGTTTTGCCTCCACTGACTAATGTGGATACATTTCAAAGCCTGTGAAGTATCTGCAGTCAGTTAATTCAGTTAAAATGTAATGTGAACTGCTGGTTCATTTGCTAATGGAAGCCTGTTTGTTGATCAGTGTATTAATCACAATCCTGGAGTAAAACTTCAATTTATGATAAACTCAATATGTCACATTAAATCATATGTAAAGAATTGGCTGCAGAAGGTTGTTGTGTGTACATGTACTGACTCTTTCATCTATCACCAGATACCGTTACCCTACCATGGACGAGCTCGCTGAGATGCTGCCCTCTGTGATGACTCAGCTCAAGTGAGTGGCTGCTTTACTGAGGACTAGGACTAATCAATGCTTATGTGCATTAATTGACTATTGATCTCCAGTACCACAATAACAGGTGGTTTCTCTGCAGGGTCAGTAGTGTGATTGGCATCGGCGTGGGAGCTGGAGCGTACATCCTCACACGCTTTGCAGTGAGTCTTTTTTGTTCATATCCCAGTGTTGCCTTGCAATAATTAGGGGTTTTCAGGCCACACAACTTGTTACACTGAACATTAAAGCCACTCATCAAGCCCACACGACATCATGTTTTTCCACAGCCTGCCATTCTGCTGGTGATGAATCATCACCTTATGATACTGTCCTTTTCTTTTGCTTCCCTCTTGTTTCCACATTAAATGCAGCAGAGCTAAAGTAAGCACAATCTGCGTACAACGGAGCAGAAAGGGTTGAAAGTGACAGAGGAGCGAGAGGGAGCGCTGAAAGATGAATAATGAAAACAGAAGATGGTGGTCAGAGTGTGGAAATGAAGCTTTTGATGGGATTCATACTGCTGTATTCGCTGTGAAAAATGTGCATTTGTTTAGAATAAAGAAAGAAAATTATATTCTGAAAAGGATGCCCTTGATAGGAATAAGAAGAGTTTACCCCTGATAGATTCATAACAGCTGTTGCTGTACTGCATTTGCATCACGTTATTCTCTGAGCAATGGGGGAGATGAATCTTAGCTTTCCCCCTGATATCCTGTATCTGTCTTCAGGCGATTCCAAAACTGCAACCCTGAATTTAGATGACTGGTATTCCATGTTGATAGCTTAATGTCGCTGTTTTGCAATGTTTTAGCACGATATATAGAGTATGCATAAGCCAGGACATTCATTGCATATCCTTTAGTGTACTTTTGAATGATTAATCACTCTGAAGGTTTCCACTGAAGTAAAGCCTTGCTTTTCAGAAACTACAGCTACAGAAATTTTTAGATAACAACAACATGTGATGGATTAATGCCGTCAAATAATAGTCTTGTTTCTGTGGACATTGTAAATCTATTCCTGATGGTACTGACTGACTTCATTTCCTTCTCAGCTGAACAACCCATCCCTGGTGGAGGGGCTCGTTCTGATCAACATAGACCCGTGTGCTGAGGGCTGGATTGACTGGGCTGCTTCAAAGGTCGGTGTTACTACAGAACATTAAGACAGGAAATAACAGCAGCAACTTACAGAATGTACCTGTTCGTTCAGTTCAGTATTGATTATGCTCCCTGCCTCGTCTGTACTAAATTAAATTTAAAGTATGTATAGCATTCAAATCTAGTCATTATTTGTGTCATTGTTAGAGCAACATTTAAGTCAGCAGTTGTATTAAAGTTGACTTGAGTTTAGTGTTTTAAAATTAATTTATTTTATTATGCATTCTTAACATTCAAATGTATTCATTTTGAGAGTAACAACTGCTGAATTAATTGCTCACACCGCAATGCTAGCCTGTGCAGAAAATTGATTAGACATTTGCAGTCATGGAAAGAATGACCTTTGTTCCATGTTCAGATCACTTACTGAAAAGCCCCATGTTGTATCCTCAGTATGATTATTTTAAAGGCCAGCTGTTACCTGTGTGTGAGCTGGATCTGTCTGTTCTCCTGTCATTCAGCTGTCTGGATGGACCAGTAACCTGGTGGATATCGTCATGGCTCACCATTTTAGCACCGTGAGTTTCTGCCTTGTTGCGCGCAGTCTGTGCTTGTTATCACAGTTATTGGACTTTTTCCCTCTGACAGTGAAACAGTAACTGAAGCCAGGCTGCTCTTGATTTCCCTGGATACCTGTATCTCATTTCACTCTCGTAGCAGACACTTAATAATTATTCTATTTCTGTCCTCCTGGTTACATAGATACAGACTCATATTCATAACATGAAAGCACATACACTTATGGCATTGTCTTGTCTAACAGAAATGAACTTTATATGTAGTTTGTGTCTTATTTGAGCTTTTATGGTTCCTTTTTATTGTTACTATGCTCTGTTTACCAGGATGAACTGACAGAGAACCAGGAGCTGATCCAGACCTACCGCCTACACATCGCCCAGGACATCAACCAGGACAACCTGGCCCTCTTCTGCGGCTCCTACCAATAGTATGATGTGTTATTTCACAATATACAGTACTGTGCCAACGTTATACACCTTGTATTTAATGTCTCATCTGATCAAGTTTACAATGATCATACACATGCACCAAAATGACTATGTTTTATGCTGAAATTGGTATGAGTAAATGATAAAATCATTTAGCAGTTAAATCCTAACTACCGTGGCTTCTGAATTTACATCGTTGTAGAGATGTACAGTACTAGCACTCATTTTCAATATCATTTTCACAAATCCAAGAAAGTGATGATTGTGACAAATTGCTTTTGATCAGGTATTGTCTGTGGATCTTTGAGTCAGACAGTCAACCTGTCAAGAAAAAAGAAAATTCTACAAACTGTATATGACTTATCGGCTAATCAGATTATATTATTTTTGACACTACATTTTACAAATTACACTCCATGAGCTGTTTTATGGGAACTTTAAGAAATAATATTTTTAGTTATGTAAAAATGTTGTTAGATATTGTGAATCTAAATAAAGTGTAATTTACATGAACATTTATTTTTGGTCTGGGGCCCTCCACCCATAATTTTTTGACCCATAGTAAAAGACCTCAACGAGTGTCAGCGTAAAATAATATAGGCTCCATTTATTAAATGTTAATACATTTTCCAAATAAATTTAGACTTCTGGTTCATCAGGCTCCTGATCCAGTTTACCAGTACTGCTGACACATATTCTCCAACAACTAGTAACTGAGATAAATACAGGAACGAGAACTGTGTCACAACCTAAGAAGCGTATGACTAAAATATGTAGAAATATGTAGATATCTACATAGATCACTGCTGTCTGTCTAAAAATGAACACAACAAATCACAATCTGTGTCCTTGGTGCAGCCGTCATGACCTGGAGATCGAGAGGCCCATCGTGGGTCTGAACGAGGACACAGTCAACACACTAACGTAGGTGTCAAGACCAGGAAGACACAACAAGATACATCTGTCCGTCTGAGGACATGGTGTGATCTGAGAATATTCACACCTCATCTGTTCCCTTCCAGATGCCCTGCCTTGCTGGTTGTCGGTGACACATCACCTGCTGTAGAGGCCGTGGTGAGTTACACGTCATCATCTCAGCGCTTCAAGAAGCAGCCAAACACCAGCTACTGATTTTCTGCTTGATATTTCAGGTGGAGTGCAATTCCAGGTTAAATCCAACGAAGACCACACTGCTAAAGGTGAAGCATGTGTTGTGAAAATGCAGCGTGGTTTTAATAAAATGTCTTCTTTGTTGACGTGTTAATCATGTGTTTGCGCTCTCAGATGGCCGACTGTGGAGGCTTACCCCAGGTTGTGCAGGTGGGTGTTTTTGTTTAGGCATCTACAGTGGGGACAACAAGTATTGGGAAATGTAAAAATGTGCAAGTTCACCCATTTAAAAAGATAAGAGAGGTTT
>JAQQAE010009903.1:0-14354 GCA_029823295.1 Pseudamia nigra
CACCCTATCCTCTGCATCTTCTTCTCTCACACCAACTACCTTCATGTCCTCCTTCACCACATCCATAAATCTCCTTTATGGTCTTCCTCTAGGCCTTCTGCCTGGCAGTTCCAACTTCCACACTTTGGATGTCTTCAGTATTAACGTCCAATGTTGAAAAATATAAAAATAAAGAAAAAACACTGAAAGTAAAGGCATCAATGACAATGAAAATTTACTTCGCACATCCTATTGTTGACCCTCTGCTGTTCTGACGTACGTATGTTTCAGTCAGTGTTGTGTTTCTGTGATGGATGTACGAATTCTGCAAGATCAGTCACTGGTCTTGATGGTAACGTGAGCTCAGTTGTTATGTCAATGATCAGTGTTCAGTGTCTTTGTACTGACTTCTAAGCTGTGAGGTAGTGTCTCATGGATTTGCTAGACTGGAACAACTCAGACATACAAACCAGGAGCTAGGCACAAACGGGCACTGATGACAATGTTGTACATACCATAGACTGTATGTATTACTGGGCAAAGTCATTGTGACATCACCCATTAGTTTCTGAAGGGTCATTTTGAGGCCAATTCTGTTGTCACTAATTGGATGACATCTTGGAGCCAAAAACAGGATGTAACCATATTTGGACAATGGCAGCGGAGCTTATGAAGCGTTCATGCCAGGGGACTCATGGGAAGCTAATATTAGCCACTAGCTTACTGATGCAGTAAAATTTCACCACGCAGTGTCAAACAAAGTCATATTATGATGTTGTTAGTGTAAACACTTACTCACAGCTCTAGTCGAGTGTATCTCATGTATAACAATGCCCATATTGACTAAATAGAAGATACAAAGGTCCGAATCGGTTTGACTTCACTAGTGAGCTGTTACGATAGCGACATGTCAATCTAACCCCAGCATGGCAGTGATTTGTTGGATTATTTGCTGTAATATCTTAATAACAGAGCAAAAAGTTAAAGATGGACCACCACATTACTTATTAGAGGGTCCAAATGAAACATTTGCGACCATGATGACCCATGAAAAAAAATGTATTCGCTCAGTATTTTCAGATAGAAGTCACAAGAATCTCTATGGGATAAAAAGCTTCTTGGAGCTGGATGAATGGTTTCCCAGTGGCTAAGCGGTGGTATTACAACTTAAAGTTACTTCTGCATTGGCCTCATTGAACAGCCCAAGTCATAGCCTACTTGTACATACACTGTTTTTTGTCTTCTGAGACCACTTCCTTGATGAAGTAAATCGAACCAGGTGAACCAGATGTTGACAAGTGATTTTATTCATGTTCTATATACGAGCACCAATGCCACCACTGGCAAAAACCAATAACCCAGAACGCAAAATTACTTGCAGTTTCTAAAAATGTTGGCCTTTGTAATGGAGTGAAAACAAAATATTTCCTGGCATATTTTTTGACTAGATATGTTCTTTAAAATCACTAGTATTAAAATGTGCATCACATGGATTGTGCAGGTAAAACAGTCTTTGAACAAATGTGTTCAAATTGGGTTTAAGGCTTATTACCTTGGATAAAAATGTCTAAATCTAATCTTTAGTGGTTGTGTGCTCAATGCACAGTCTGGCGTGTGGTATCAAATTTCTGACTCATTGTCTAGGCTGGCAATCCTTTCTGACCATGCTACAAAAAAGGAAGGCAGGGCTTACGCAAGCAGAGAGAAACATGGTCACTGACTTGCTTGAGTCTGGCCAGAGCACCAAAGTTGTATCCAGAATGGTGAAATGCATTCATTCGCTGACCTGTCCTCTGCCCAACCTCAGCCCTATCTAGAACATGTGGACTTGTGGGAGTTGTTATAGCAACATCTGTATCAGCCAAAAACGTCCTCCTCAGAGGTTCATATACTGTAACACTGACGGGAGAAAGGGAAACCATATGTCAGGTCCAGATCAGATGCTCCTGTCTGTCTATGAGCCAGCTCGCAAGTTTGTCTTAGACATTTGTTAGAATTGGAAAAAAAAAACCAACAACCAAACAAACATGATGCTTTGTGTGATTAGTGGAATAAAATGTGTGAATGAATGAGTTTTTTTTTTTTTTTTTTTTTTTACAGTGTACTGTATGTGTCTATGACTGCAGTAACACAATGCATACTCCTTGTGTTACTTTGTACCAGTTCTTGCCATCTGGAAATATCTCAAGAGCTTTGAATATGTTACCAGGTATAGATGATGGTTTTGGCCACTGCACTTGGGACAGATTCAAGGTGAGATTTTTCAGAATGACTGAACTTTATTTTTTAACCCTATACTGTTGTCTGTATTATATTTGATCCATACATTTCTTAGACTTGTTGCATTACCATAAGCATTTTAGCCCATTATTTCTTGGGTCAGGATTTATACAGTTTGCTGTAGATGTAGTTTTGCATATATTTTCAATCCTTTTTGTTCATTCTCTGGGTTAGTTTTATCATTATTTGTCCAATTCCTTCACATTAATTATTTGTTCCCATTTTCTGTCTTTGGCGCTTTCTGAAATTAATTAATTAATTACTTTGAAAATACAAAAAAAAATCATTACATGTTATCTTTGCATTAAAAATTAAAATACACAACAATGCTGTATTGGGTTTGATTTACAGTAAAATAATGAGCTGTATTATTTGTGTATTTTTGTAAGTTTGGGTCCTATGTAATCAACACATTTATCAGCTGGAGCTGAAGATGTGTGCCAATAATAGTAACTAGAAAGCACTTGGAGAGCACAGGCCACCAAGGCAGCTCATCATATGAAATTATTAGGTTCTGTGTGCACAGGTCCACATGTTGAAATACTACTCTGTTTACTGTACTTTTTCTCACACTTTGAATCCCACAGCTTAAACAACGTTGCAGCTAATGTATGACTTTTTACTGGCTAATGAGCTTCATGCCACCAATACAGACCAATGAAACTAGTGAGCAGGTTACAGTGGACCAATGGAACTGTTTGAATTATGGTAACTCAAACACACGCACACTAAATTCTTCAGATCAGTCATTTTGCACTTCATGCACATACCCTCATCATAGAAAACACACAAAGAAACGCATATGATGCAACTTTCAAGTTAAAAGTGATCGACCTGGCTGTCAAAGAAATAAATAGAGCTGCAGCATGTAAGCTTGGCATCAATGAATCCATGGTGAGATGGAGACGGCAGCGTGAAGAACTGACTCAATGCAAAAAGATTCAGAGGTATGAAAAGCAGATGGCCCAAACTTGAAAACATTCTTGAAGACTGGGTGAATGTGAACATCTGCGGCTTATAGACAGATGTGGCTTATACCTGTATATGCTCAAAATCTTTTTTTCCCTTAAATTTAGTGGGTGCAATTGGTTTTGATTGGTTGGTGAATGAGCAGTGATTTTGATTGGTCAGCACAAAAATAAAAAACGCTGTGCGCTGAGATGCTGTTTTGGACCACCAAAATGTAATCATCTGTTCCTTGTCCCATTTCACACCTTTCCTGAAAATTTCGGCAAAATCTGTTGATTACTTTTTGCATAATCTTGCTAACTAACTAACTAATTAACTAACTATTTAAGACAAACACTCATAATAATACGGTACATTCTATACATAGCTATGTCAGTGGAACACAATGTCATATTTTATGTAAGCTAGTGCTTTTAAAATGACAATAAAAATACATCTTGAATCTTAAATCCAAAACTCAAACTTACCAGAAACATGTCCTCAACAGTTTTCATTCACTTGAGTCTCTGCCCTTGGTGCTATCCACAATGTTTTCAAAATATCAAATTAATATACACTTTAGGTGTGACCAAATATGACCACTGTTAAGTTGTAATTGATTTTGAATTTGACAGAACAGGCACTTTAACTGTTTTTTTTTTTTACCAAGACAGAAACACTCAGTTAAAAGGTCAGTCGCTGTGGGGATGAAAGAGTTGCAATTGAACCAGAAAAAACCTCGCACTCAGGAAGCCGAGGACGATGGGCCGCCACATCACTGTAAAATGTAGCCATTAACTCTGATTTTAGAAGTGAAGAATGGCAGCTAAAAGCCTAAAAACTGCCGGTGCTTGTGGTGACCGCTGCTCCCCCCCACCGTAACATGAGCTGAAATGAAGCATGATATCCCCTCCGCCTCTTAACCACCCACCCACCCATCCACCCATCCACTGCTACCGCCCTCACACACACCATCTGCACCTGCAGCCCAACTCCTCTTCCTCCATTTGTCACCAGTCTGAGAGAACAGAGAGAGAGGGAGTGTGTGAGAGAGAGAGTACCTGAGAATGAGTATGGTGGTAGAGATATAATTGCTTTCTTGTCTTTTTCGGTTCCCTCCCAAAAGGAGGAGGCATATAGCTGTGAGTGACTGAGGTTATCTTCACCGCACTATCTGCTGAAGAAGCACATTAATGAATAGTGCATTAAAAGTTTGAGCCAGTGCCGCACAAAAATACACTATCCTGCAACTACTGTAATTTAAAAACCACAATAGCCACTATGCAATCTTGAAAATGAAAAATAAAGCCCTTCGAGCAATGTGCGCAGAATTTCTTTTTATTCAAACAATGCAAAAAAGGAGTAACTTTTACCTATCTGTGGTTACAGCCTAATTGATTCATTTCACAGGTCTTCAGTCATTTTACAAGTACACTGTTTTCTCCTGGGGCACAAACCACATCAAGAAATACACATTTGGGTAAACACACTATGCGGGGCAGAGACTTCAGCAAATAACACAACCCAACAGAGCTGCAGTGGGGTTTCATTTAATGTGTTGTAGCATATTTGCAGATTATTACTGTTTAACAATAACCATCCATCTATCCATAGTTTGGGGGATTGTGGAGGCCAGGTCATCTGATGCAGCACTCCATCACTCTCCTTCTCTGACAAATAGGCCTTACATAACCTTGAGGTGTGGTTCTGGTTATTGTCCTGTTGGAAAACAACTGCAAACTAAGTGTAACCCAGAGCAGAAGGCATGTTGTTGCAAGATGCTGCGGTATCCATGCTGGTTGAGTAGCCTCAGCTTGGACAAAGTTACAAATTCAGAATCAGAATTCTTTATTGTCATTCCACAAGGAAAGCACAACAAAATTTAAAAATGGCAACCCTCGTAAACAGTGCAAAACAACCAACAAAACTGTTTTTTAGTCTGTTTGTTTTGGTCTTTATTGCCCTGAAACACCTCCCTGAGGGTAGGAGTTCAAAGTGGTGGTGGTTCAAATTGTGCCACCAGCAAAGCACTCCCACACCATCACAGCATGTCCTCCATGCTTCAGAGTGAGAACCACACATTCATCCAACTATCCATTCACCCTCTATGTTAAACAAAGACATGGCAGTTACAACCAAAAATCTCCACTCATCACACCAAAGGACAGTTTTCCACCAATCTAATGTCCATTCTTGTGTTTCTTACCCCAAGAAAGTCTCTCGTTCAGGTTGTTCTTCAATTACTTTACAACAGTTTGACCATAAAGGCCTGAGTTATGCAGTCTCATTTGAGCAGGAGATGCTGAAATATGTCTGCCTGTTGAACTCTGAGAAGCATTTACAGGATGTGAGATATGATTTCTGAGCCTGGTAACGTGAATAAATTTATCATCTACAGCAGAGGTAGCTTTTGGTTTTTCTCTCATGGGATGGTCCTCAGGGGAGCAAGTTTGATTATATGGGAGCACAATAGTCAAAATGCACACCACAGGTATACCAATAAACTGAAAAAGTCTCAGTATGACACATGAAGAGTTTATTAATGAGGCAGTATTCCACCTTTACTCCACTGACATGTGTCCTAGACAGGGTCACTGCAAAGTCAGTTTTAGCTTATTTGTGTGACCTGTGGTGCATACTATGACATTTGGGTCATGCAACAACATACATGTTTGAGTCAGAAGACCAGTTTAAATTTAAAAAGACTTCATAGGTTTTTGAGCTACTAGAATATGAAGAATGTTTCAAATCATTATGAGTCATGGATTAGTTCAATATTACTTAATTGCCCTCAAGTAAAGTGTTACCCCAGTGCCCTTGGTTCTATTTGTTGTATGTCAAAAAGACACACAGTGCAAACTGGATCTAATTTATTTGAAGTTCATGTTACACAAACTCCTCACTATCCTCATAGTCTGGCTGCCTTGGTGACGCTGCTTGACACTCGTCCTTGACTGTGAGCAGAAAAGTCTATTCTTTTGATATATTTGCAGACAAAGAAGGTCGGTAAGGAGTTTGGGAAAAACTTCAGTACAACAGATCTGTGTCTACTTACAGACAGGTTTTATTAATTTGTTTCTGTGGGTAAAGGTACTGAGCATTGACTGGTTCTCTTGTTTGAATATGCACTGCTTCGTGTGTGCCAGTCAAATCACTGCACTCTGCTTCAAGCAAATGGACTCATGCCCTGCAGCAACAGCTGACCACAATGTGGCAGGCAGCCATGTTGTCAAACAAGAACACCTTTCAGTGCTGGAAATTCAACAATGTTTTCCTCCTGAATTTAAAGAAGAGCTATAACATTAGTCTAGAGTGTACACCTTATTTAAAGGAGTTACTTGTAGTTTTGTGAAAGTAACAGCTATCAACAGCAGGGGACAGTAGTGAATCAGAAGGTACCTACGACCACCACCAAATTTATATTATCAGTGACTATTACAGTCAGAACCAGAAATACTTTATTAACCCACGAGGAAATTGCTTGGTCACAGTTAATAAAGATAGAAAGGACCAAAACTTTATATTACAAAGACAGCTGTAGTATAATATATTAATAGAAAAAGTGAAACAGAAAATATATAAATATATTGAAATATAAAATATAAACAACTGAAAATTGAAATTCCCTCTTAAGTACTGTGTACAATATGTCCTGGACAAACTTTAACAACTTGATAACTAGTGTGGGTGCAAAACAGTTCAACTTTGTAATGGATGTCCAGATACTAAAGGTGCAAAATATTGTGGTTTATAATTGAGCCATTAGGTGGAAGAATTGTACAGTCTGATGGCCACAGGCAGGAATGATTTCCTGTGTCCTTCAGTGGTGCATCAAGTTGGTATCAGTCTGTCACTGAACATACTCCTGTGACTGACCAGCACGTCATGGTGAAATGCATTGTCCAATATTGTCCTTATATTGGACAACATTCATCTCTCTGCCACAACGGTCAGAGAATCCAGTTCCATCCCCACAATGTTACTTACCTTGTGGAGTTTATTGAGTCTGTTATTGTCTGCCACCCTCAGCCTTCTGCTCCAGAATGCAACAGCATAGAGGGTGGCACTGGGTATGACAGATAGCTCGGAGGGTCAACCTGATGGGGTGAAAAGCACTGGAGAAGTCAAAAAACATGACCATCATAGAGCTCACCAGCTGATCCAGGCAGGCATAACATAACATATCTATGTCCTGGCATCATTAGGTGTCTTCCTTCAAATAAAAACTATCATTTGGAAATCTATAATCTCACCTGAAACCTAATGACATCACATGGGTCCTGACGACATTACATGATAATGTAAAGTGTCAAATGACATGACATGTAAACACTTTGGCTAATGAGACAGCTTATAATTTTCTGTGCCATGATCAGAATCCATTTGAGTCAGATCATGCCATCCGTGGTACCTTACGACATCATATGGATATCTATGATGTCCCATAAAACCTGATGACATCACATGATGTCACATCATCATGACATAACATGGAAAGACTTCTGGCTGATCAGACATCTCAGGGAACATATGATTTATGATTTGGTTGGCCACAATTTGAACCACTTGTGACATCAACCCGATTACATTGTATGGATTTCTATGGTGTCACAATGGACCTAGATGATGTCACAAAGAATCTGAAGATATCACATGACAGGGTTCTATAAAGTGCCACCGAAAACATCCTGTTTGGAACGTGGCTGAAAATGTGGAATTTACACATAAGGTGATATTGGTACTCTGTGTCCATTCATGACTTACATTAACATGTTAAAATTGATACAATATCTTTCCTTAAAAGAAGAAATATCACCAATAACTTCTTTATTGGTTTAAATATTGTCACTATCAAAATGATCAATTATCAAATTTGAAAATTCAACTAAAAGGTTTCAAGTTTTGATTAAATTATTCCAATATATGCATTACTGGCATTTTAACAGGATAGAAAGTATTGTGTAACCTAGTACATTTGAAAAGATGCTTTCCAACACTGGCTAATTAAAACAAGGATGTGCAAAAACCAAAAAGTTTAAACAAACTTGATGTGACACTTGGTACTCCATCAGTGTCTTCCTGTCTGTGCACCTTAACCTAAACTTGATGGGTGGCAGTCTTAGCTGAAATCCAATTACTGTAGCATGAATGGTTGTTTAATTAGCCTTGTATGATAGGCTGCCCATCCATTATGTGGCTAATTGCCATCCTATCAGACCAAATAAAATGTGCTATCACACTCAAGAGTCTGCATCATTGCGCCAGATGATATAATTTTCTTGTGAATCATGTGGATGAAGAAAGGAAGAGAGTGAATGACTGAGACAGAGAATGAATGGGTGTGTGTGACTGTGTGAGTATAAGATGGAATGCAATGGAAAACCAGAGCTATAATTCAAATCTTTAAGCTGGTTTGACAAAGTGACCACAGCAACAGCTAAGTGTTCCTCTGTCTTAATCAAGGACAGGGTGTGTGTGTGTGTGTGGGGGTGTGTGTGTGTGTGTGTGTGTGGAGACCTCACCAGAAGACCTTTCCAATCCCTCCTGCCCACTTCCACTGCCACGACTGTTTGAGCACAACTTGGTTTAAGCTAGGGACAAGCATGTAGCTTTTCCACTACTGATATATGTCACAGCTGGTCGTCATGGTGATGCAATGTGGAAACACACCAGCAGAGCCACCTCTGAATGGCTCAGAAAACACAATGAATGTTTTGAACTGGCCTAGTCACAGTTGGAACTAAAATCCAATTGAGATGCTGTGACATGGCCTTAAATATGTAAAATTTTACATCATGTTTATGGTTGGTTATCGTTTATGTTCTGGTGCACTTGGAACCACAGCAAAAAAGGGTTCCCCAAGTCCTAGTGTCATCTCAGCCTTAGATTATGTTTTTTTTTCCTTTTCACACTGTGTTCCTGTTTTATTTTGGTAATTGTCTAAGCTGTCCTCTCGTTTCAGACTTTCTTCCTGCCTTTCAGATTGTCTGCCCCTCGCCTCATGTGCTACACCAGTGTCTGCCCTCTCTTAGAGTATTTAGTCTGAGTCTTCCCTTCCCTTGAGCCAGTTCGTCTTTGTTCTTTGACAAATGTTCCAGCATACTGTATATTTTTCCTTCTCAGTGCTTGACCTTGCTTTCCTCTTGGATTCTACCTCAGTTTTTGCCCTTTGGATTTGTTTGCCTTTCTTGGACTGCTTCATTGTGTACCCAGCCTTGTTACAGAATAAACATTATTTTGAACCTGATCAGCCCTGACTTGAGCGTTTGAGTGGACATTCATACCTTTGTGTCACCTAGCAAAAATTACAGAGCAAAATAGTAAAGCCTTCAAGCTTAGTCACCTTCTCTATCCATGTCAAGTAGGTTTCTTTTGGAGACCTTCGGCTAATCCTGTCCCTGTTGTTCTTATGGTAGAAGTGAATGTAATTCACACACGTTGACCAGTTCTTCCGAAGTAACTATTGGAGTCATTTTTACAAGCTATAATCTGAACAATGTCGTTTTCAGGTCACCAGCTACAGTATAGAGGGCCTGAATAAAACGTATAAATATAATGATCCTTCAATCCTTTTTTTCTCTGTCAGTCTGTGTGCGTTTCAAAAGCAGGTTTTCAGAAAAAAACACAAGGAGAATGTAATGATAAGGGGGTGAAACTTTTTATCTGACCATAAGGGGTGAGCACTGTGAAGCTGTGTCCCAATTCAGTGGTTGCAGCTGACGTCGGCTGCATTTTTCAGCCGTGGACGTGCTGAATGCGAAGGCTGTCCCATTCCTTCATATGCAGCCGACAAATGCAGCCTTCATCAGGCGGAAAACAAAGGACACAACTGATGTATCCTTTGCAGCACACATCCCACAATGCATTGCGCGCATAACAAACAAAAGTACCGCCAAATCAGGGAACTATAAGGAATACACAATTAAATAAGATAGAGCATTTCCAATTCATGAATTACATTACAAAGCAAAATAACCACAAACATGAGTGAAAAATCCTCCATCTCTATGCAGCAGCTGGTCGGTGACAGGTGCCTACGTCATTATACAAAGGTAAGAACAGCTGTGCTAATTCAGGCAAATTGCCGAGCCACCGTCGGCTGAACCATCCCATTTAATGACCGTTTGGTTTAGTCTTCGGTCGACGTCGGCTGCAACCCCTGAATTGGGACACAGCTTGAGTGTGTGACTGTGAACGGACTTGTGTGAAGTTTGTGGATGTGGAGACTGGGGTCCCCTGTTAAACTGTGACACTGGCATCAACAGAAGCTCACTGTGCAGTGGAACACACTTGAGTTAATTGATTGTTAATTTTGAAGGATTATGGCTTCAGTTTAACAAGGAATTCATTTGCACAGACCTACAGTATATTTTATTTTTCCATATGTTTTCATCCAAAAGGTGCAGCATCCTCACAGAGCTATTTTGCAATTAGCCTCACTGATAAGTGGTTTTCTTAAGGCTTCACAGCTGTTTAGTCCCAATCCTTTGAGTTTCCTTTGCATTGTGCGTGTGGAAATGCTCTTACTTTCACTATTAAACATAGCCTTGAGTTCTACTGTTGTTTTTTAAGTGATCACCAATCAAGATCATTCAAGGTTTTTACAACCACATCTCTTCCTTGAAGATGATGGTTCCCCACTGTCCTTCCAGTTTTTAATAATGCGTCAGACAGTTCTTAACTCAACTTAAGTAGTTTAGCAATCTCCTTAGATTTTTTCTTTGCTTGATGCCAATAATTTGACACTTCTGAAACAGATTAACATTTTTTTCCACAACCACAGGATGGTTGTTTAAGAAATTATAAGCTACTCACTGCATCAGTTAGGGTTAAATAAGTTGCTGCCAGCTGAAACATAGTCACCCATGCAGTAATTATTCAATGATAGGCCCTTGCCTATTTGCTTAGTTAAATCCAGGTGGTGGCTTTTTTTTGCCAGGCAGCATTTGTTACTTATTTAATCTAGCGTAAAATAAGTCATTTTATAATAAGGTGCTGCTGTGCAGTTACTTTGAACCCTATAGTGGACTAAAAAGTCAGCTGGCCAACTGCTACTTTACAAAGACTTTACAACATTTATAAACCTATTTTTCTTCATCAACTATTGATGTCTGACATCTTTGTATCAATACAATATTGCAGCACAATACAGGGTGTTTCAAACCGATGGACCCGATTTGAAATCACCATATCTCTGCAACCACAAACCACCCATGAATGAAACACTTACCACAGGAAAGGGCGGGGCATATAATTTTTAAAAACTACCACTCAGTGCCGCTCTTGATTGGTCACACAGGACCCAATGACTTGGTGCTTCACTCTTGGCCTCCAAGACATTATACCCTGTGACTTTTTCTTGTGGGGATATGTCAAAGGCTGTGTTTTTGTGCCACCTTTAGCGACTTATTTGGATGACCTCAAAAACAGAATCATGGCAGCAGTGACTGGAGTGGAGGAAAACACTCCGAGGGGCGTTCGGGATGAATTCAGCTATCGTCTCAATGTTGTTCATGCTGCAGGTGGAGGGCACACAGAGCATTTATAAAATGGCTAATAAAACATGAGGACTCACTAAACCACTTGTAACTATTGTGTTGTTGTCCCATGTTGCTATCAAGGAATATACTGGATTGAAATTGGGTCCATCTTTTTGAAACACTGTGTACATTGCAATATTACACTGTATCAATATTTTTCTCCACCTCAAGTTAATATCAAAAGCTTTGTGGTCTGGAAAGGAAATAAAACATAGAAAAACACTGGGTATACAGTACAGTGCTAGTGTATCAGGCTGGAGGCAGAATTGAGTGGACGCAGTCCCAACTGTAGAATAAGTGGGTATACACCGCATACACCTGCATGTACCCTCCACTACACTACTGGTAGAAATGCAAAAAAAGAAAAAAGCATGCAGAGGTGATCTACGCTCAGCCAACAACGGCAGTGGGCAAAGGGCATTAGTTCCCTGCAGACTCCAGTGCGGGTCTCATCTGAAAATAGATCTGTGCGGTGCAATCACACAACCCCCTACCACTAACTTAATCTCCACTGCAAGTAAGAAACACACAAGGAACTGAAAATTCCTGCTCATTTACTTCCATAAATATTCCAAGCGAGCTCACTTGCCCTCACATCAGTTTACTTAGCCAAAAAATAGGCACTCTCTTTAGGCCTTGCAGTCATTTACTCCCATATTTGCTCCCACCTTGGTGTATTCTCCTGATGAAATTGAAGCAACGAATGACTATGGGTAGATTTTCACATCGGCCAGCCCATGTGAAGTAGAAGAGACTGTCATTATGCTGTTCAGTGGAGCAGCAATATCTGGAGCTGCTTGGGGACATTGGGTGCCTGAGCGTAGCAGACCTGCCCTCCTGCCTGTCTGATGATCTGCTGCTCTACCTGTCTCCGTGCTCCTGACTTTACCTGTCTGTCTCTCAGGTGTCGTTTGATCAGTGGCAGAGTTATTGTAGTTATTATTCTTCTGTAGTCTATGTATTTAGGTTTCTTTTTTTGTTTGCCATACTATGAACACCATTATTTGTCTTTTGTGTCAGATATAAACAATAACTCGAAGAGTACTATCTTCCAAAGAAATAATGTAGAATATGGATTTATATCAGTTAATAATTGTAAGCCACAGTTAAAATGTTGTAATTACAATTCAGCAGGCATATAAAATTAGAGCTGAAAAAGGTAGGATAATTCAAAGCACTGTTTTTTAATGTTAACACTTGGTCGACTGAGATTAACATATATAAGGTATCTGACTTCCCTCTTTCCCTCTTTCCCATTCGCAATAATAAAAATACATTTATCAATGAAAAATGGCACTAGAGACATCAGAGTGAGCATAGTCAAAATAACAAAATAATCTCATTTTAAAGAACTAGATGACCTAATGAAATTGAAAATGCAAAAAACCTCACAAGATTCTCCCAAACCATAAACAAGAGAAAACAGTGCACTTAGATCGTACAGTCAAACTGTATTTCTGTCTTCATGTTACTTTTATTGGGAACATTACCTCTTTGATTTTGTACCAAAGGTGCATAGCTTTTCCTGCCCACTGTAAACACTTGACCCTTGTTAATCTACTCATCAACACAGAGCTCATCTGTGGGAGAAAGGTATTGTGCTAGAGCAACACTATTTACAGCACTGCTGGCTGGCATTGGGTTCAAACCCAGGACCCACTGCACCACCATATATACTGAACACAAATATAAATGCAGAACGTTTGTGTTAATTTTTTATGAGCTGAACTCAAAGATTGAAGGCTTTTTCCATGAACACAAAAGGTCCATTTCTCTCTAATACTGTTCACAAATTTGTCTAGATCTGTTAGTGAGCACTTCTTTGCCGAGATAATCTATCCATGGCACAGGTGTGGCATATCAAGATGCTCATTAGGCAGCATGATTATTGCACAGGTGTGCCTTAGGCTGGACACAATGAAAGGCCACTCTAAAATGTGCAGTTTTATCACACGGCACAATGCCACAGATGTCGTACATTTTGAGGGAGCACGCAATTGGCATGCTGACTGCAGGAACGTGCACCAGAGCTGTTGCCCATCAACTGAATGTTCATTCCTCTACAATACGCCATCTCCAAAGGTGTTTCAGAGATTTTGGCAGTACAGTGGTCCCTCACTATATCGTGGTTCACCTTTTGTGGCCTCGCTGTTTCGCTGATTTTTTTAAGTGCAATTTTCATGTTTTTTTTTAAACAGTGCATGAACCCGCATTGTGTTCTGTGTCCTGATTGGCTAAAGGAGAACCCGCTGTGTTCTCGCCGAGAAGAAAAAACAGTACCAACAACTACCCATAACCATGTTCTTCACACGGAAAATGACACATGCACCACGGCCTTCATTGAAAAAAGACGCTACAGCAGAGCGGCGCCAGGACGAAGAGGCGCGGTCAGATCTGAACTGTGACGCATGAGTCACTATTAATGTGTCCAGCTTCGTAGGTTGATCGTTAAAATTTAATTTGCTATTTCTTAAAGCCATCATATTTTTTTTTATAGGAAAACGTTTATATATTTTTATTTCTCAAACATATGTTTGGGCCTGAAAACAGGTTTTGATCTTTAGTTTCATTCTATACAGTAATACTGTACTTATTTTTTATTTAAAA
>JAQQAE010009904.1:0-14354 GCA_029823295.1 Pseudamia nigra
ATAAGATTTCGGCCTTGAATTGTAAAGCGCCTAGAGATAATCGGTGATTATGATTGGTGCTATATAAATAAAGTTTGTTTGATTGATTGAAGTATATTAACAAATTGGATAAAGTAAGCAACGCAATGATCAGAAGTTTACAAAAATGTCCAATATAAGCCAAAAGTGTACAAAAGCCAAACAAAATAGTGAGGTACGTTCTAAAATATAAAACATAATGAGCAAAATAAGCTACAATATAAGGCAAAATTAAGAAAATAATAAATTATTTTAACAAAAATGAACAATATATTCAAGAAATTGAGCAAAAAAAAAAAAAAGCAACAAGCAGGAAGAGCAATAATGATCAAAATAAACATGAACAAAACAAGCATAAAAGACATGAATTAATGTGAACAAAATAACCAACAACACTGATTAAAAAGCAATGAAATAAGCAACACAATGAACAAAGTAATCAAGGAATTAAACAAAAATGACCAAAATGCCTGTTTGAACACAAAATCTTATGTTGTAATAAATTCCACATTATGAACTTACCATAGACTGTATACATTAGTGACAAAGTGAAGTTTCTGAAGGGCCGTTTGAGGCCAATCGGGTTGTCACTTCCTGGCTGCCGTTTCGGAGCCAAAATCAGGATGTAATCATCACATTGGGATGAATGGTAGTGGGGCTAACTGAGTGTTCATGCCAGGGGACTCATGGGAAAGCTAATATTAGCCGCTAGCTCGCTGACGCGGTAAATCTTCATACAAAATCATATTGTTAGTCTAAGCACTTCCCACAGCTGCAGTCGAGTGTATCTCATGTAAAACTATGAACATATTGAATAAATAGAAGATATGAAGGTCCGAATTGGTCCGACTTCACTAGCAAGTTGAGTTACCATAGCGACATGTCAATCAAACCCCTGCACGGCAGTGATTTGTTTGATTATCTGCAGTAATATCTTAATAACGGAGCAAAAAGTTAAAGACGGACCACCACATTACTTATTAGATGGTCCAAACAAAAAGCTTGAGACCATAATGACTCATGACAAAAATTTATTTGCTTAGTATTTTCAAATAGATATCTCAAACATCTCTACGAGAAAAGGGATGAATGGTTCCCCAGTGGCCAAGCGGCAGTATTGTAACTTAGTTACTTCCTCATCGGCCTCACTGAACAGCTCGGGTCATTGCTCACTGGAACTTACTAACTACTTGAGTAGTTTTGCATGGGATACTTGTTTTACTTTGACTCAAGTACTGTACTTATATTTAAGAGTGCTCCTACTTCTACTTGAGTCAATATAATAACCTGTACTCTGTGTATACTGTTTCTGTGTACTCTGCCCACCTCTGTTTGGGATATACTGTACGTTTCCTTAAAATTAGTTCTGTATTTTTTGCAGAATTCTGTTTATGGATGTCGAAGAAAATTGCCCATTACTATGCTTTTATGTCAAAGTTAGCTAATGGTCACAGCTCCTTGGAAAATATGAAAACGGGAACAAAAAAGGGCTATTTAGTGTTATGAATGCTCAAGTCACATGATTATTATAGTTAAGAGAAAACATAAATAAAAATAAATAATAGAACAATGGTTCCTCTTAAGATAAGAAGAAAAATCTTTGTATGTGATAAAAGAGGAGAGTGGGGAGTCGCATGATTATGGGCTGACGGAGGCAGAGCTGAATTTGCCGCCGCACATATGGACGGCGGGATAGAGGACTCAAACTGCTAAGAGGATGAGGATGTGGACACCAAAACACAAAGGTCTTTTGTTTATCACCCATACATACAAAGAATAGTGCAGACGAGTTAAAAATGGTTCGTGGTAGGTGAGTGACAGAGTTGACCACACATCAGCAGACGTTTGGACAAATGCACACACACACACACACACTCAAACCCAAATATACTGATGTACAAAACACAAATGGGCACAACCAGACAGACCATTCCTCCATTATTCATATGTCATGTCTCTGCGTTAGGCGGCGCTTTTATTCCAGATGAGCTGCATTTCACACATTAAGTGTCTTGCACACACTGCAGTCTTTTTGTGTGTGGGTGTGTGTGTGTGTGTCTGTCTGTCTGTGTGAAAGCATGCGCATTCAGTCAGTGCAACAATGCTGGAGGTTAAGTGGTTCCATGAAGAGCATCTACTTGTACTCAGGGCCCCCTCAAGTGACATCATCACCCAGATTTAATTTTGTAGACACCTCTGAAAGCAGTTGATCTGAAAGAGTGGCGATTATCTATTTCACATTACACTAACAAAATTACTTTAAGGTTTACAGTAGTCGCAGTGGAGACAAGGATGCCCGGGTCGCTGGTAATTTTCCTTGCAAGGAAATTAGTCCTCTGCGTGTTTGAACCTTTTATGAAGTCACTGGATTAGGATATTAAGTCTTCTACTATCTTATTCCTTGTTTTTCCTATCCTCTTATTTCTTATTCTATCCTCTTGTTTCTCCTCTCCTCTCCAGGGTATATGGAGTTGTATCCATGGTGTCCATATAGATATGAAGAAGAAGGCTCCTGAACTTGACTTCAGCCCTCAAGCAAACATGCTACACCTGCTCAAATCTGCCAAGTCCATTGCTTTGTCTTCTCCCAAACGCAACACAGTCCTTCTGCAGCCGAGCATCCTGGAGATGATGTCAGGAAAAGGTACTGCAATACTTCATACAACTATAAACACTCAGCTATACTACAATATTTAGATCATTCCAATGCCTCAGGCCATTGTCCGCCTGGAAAATAAATATTGTCATAAGTTGTATTTTCTTGCAGAATGAATCAGGTTGCCCTCTAGGATTCCCCTATACTTTGCTGTATTCATTATACCCTCTACCTTTGCAAACCTTCCAGAGCCTCCTGCAGACATGCGTAGATCCCCAAACGTACTATAGCATCTAGTGTAATGGCCAAAAACCTAAACTTTTAGTCTCACCAGACCAAGGACCTTCTTCTAGTTGACTTTGGAGTCTTCCACCACCACTAAAACATAAATATTTATACAAATCAAATTCTATGTTGTCCAACGGCATGGTCACCTGTCTCGACATGACTGCTGACAGTCACAGCAAATTCAGGCTTTTTAGAGCAATGCACACTGATTAAATTGGTAGATGAGCGATAATCCAGTTTCAAAGTGAATTAGCCAAAAACTTCAGTCAAATGTGAAGTGGAGCCTATAATCCTCTATGTACAGAGATTGCACAGCATCCTTGACGATGCTGCACTCAAGTTCATCTCCACTGCTTGGCTGACCTGTGTGTACGTGTAACCTGTCTAATATCAATCTGAAAAAAGAAGGCAAAAAGACAAGATTGTTAAATTTTGTGTATAAGCTTTTTATCCAAAAAAGTGTATCCTTTCAGTAATCTCAGGAATAGTATATAATGTTATAATTCTAATTATGTAATGTTGCTGCATGGAAGTCATTACTCCCCAGTGCAGATTGTGTACTTGTGCCAGCCAGAAAGAGATCCAGTGGTTACACTGTCTTTGATGCACCGTCCGCATAAGCATAAGAAAGGTGACTCACTCCACCTTGTCATGGACTTATACTATAATCCGATTGACTGTCGTGTATAAGCTCACTTCATGATTACAAATACATTGGATGGCATACTCAACAATAATGTGTCAGTTCACTGGCTGAGCATCCATCTATTTTATGTACTGTCTGAGGTGCATCTCTTCTTGTCTCCTAGGTAACTCACTCCATAGTCTGCCTCCGAAGGGTCCTGGTCTCTATAGCAACGCTGCTGGTCCACAGGGTTTCCTGTCATTGTCCGGGCGACACAAAAACCTCCTTAACAATGCTGCACCATTTCCTGTGCCACAGAAAGGCCCTGCTCTCCAGACCAGCCCCAACAAGCCCCAGCTGTCCATAACCAACGACAACGGCAAGACCCGCCTCGCAGGGCCTCCCTGCCAGGCTTCAAAACCTCGTGCTCTGTGGAAGAAAAGTGTTGAGACACTCAAGACCCAGCCCACAGTTGTATCTCCAGGGCCTGGTTCCAGCCCCGCCTCAGCGTCGGGCCCTGGACCTCCACCAATGAAGAGCCAGCGCTACCTCCCTGAAGAGCCGCCACACTCTGACATCTCTGAGTGTTCCAGTCGGCCGCCGTCACACAAAGATTCTGACTCCATGGCAGCGAGGGGTGGATTCAAGCCTATCAATCAGCTGAGGAAAAGAGGTGGTGGAGGTGGAGGAGCAGGGGGAGGCGGAGGCGGAGGAGCCAAGATCTACTCCATTGACTCAGACCAGGCCAGTCTGCAGTCTGCTCCCCCATACCAGCGAGAGAGTCAGGGGGGAGGTGATGACCACAGTTACCCCCCAGACTTGTTTCCACCTGAAAGCACGTACTCACACACACTCTCACACCAGGCTGACGCGCCCATTCTGCAGCTGAGTGCCACCCTGCTGCACCACAGCCACAGCGCTGAAGCTGACCTGCACTCCCTCAAGGACAAAAAATATGGCACCTACACACACAGCAGGTATCATAAATACGCTAGCCTAACTAAACTTAATTACCAGTATTGGTATGGGGTACTATTGATATGTAAAAGATTACAGATTACTAGGCATCCTGTTAAAGTTTTAATTCATTCATCAAACATGTGTTTCTTTACAATTTTTACACACTCAAGTTGTTATCTAGGTTCAGCAAGTAAATACTGTTAAAATTCCAAACAATGCTTAGTTATTTAGTTCATTTCAACAAGATCTTTAAAAAAGATATACAAGATAAAAACACTTAAACAGAGGAAAGACAAAACAGGAGCACAGCCCTAAGACACTACTTATGACACAAAATACCACAATGTTACACAAATGTCTGTCTGAACACGTGGTATTTCAGGTGCTTTTTAAGGGAATCCTCAGAGACCAGGGACCTTTACAGTTACTCAGAGACTGTTCCAAAGCTGAGAGGCTGTCAAATGGAAACCACTAGATTTCATGACATTTTTTTGGAACATGTTGGATCTAAGTCCTCCGCTCAATGTGTGGAAGTGCAGAAGGTCTGTGATATAGTGCAGAACCTCATCTTTAAGTGAGCGTCTGAATTCCCTGCACTGTAAGGTGTTCGTCTGGTCACAGCCAGACACGGCAGATTCAGGTTGGTTAGAGCAATGTCCATTGATTTGATTGTCACGCAGACAGAGAACTGGGGCAAATTCAAACAAAAGGAATAAAAGAAGAGAGCACTCTATGCATAGTGCACAACTGAGAAAGTCTGTCTTGATGTACAGACAGTTTCTTGTACACTGTCTGATATTTTGGGGCAATGCACTCAAATTTGTGGCTTTGCAGGCCGACACGAAGATGCAAAGCAACAGCATGAATGTTAGATGCAACAGCCTTTATCAAAAATAATGCATTTGAATTGAATTCTTTTATAATGTGATTGCAATGTAATTTAATTCCAGTTAAAGTACATCGCAGTCACATTATAAAAGAATTCAATTCAACTGTTAATGCTTTGCAGAGCATTAATGCCGTTAATTAGTACAACAACCACAGCCTGAATTTTTATGCCAAGCTTGTGCAGTCTAGTGCAGTTTTGTTAATGTGTAATACCACTGATAGCCAAAAAATCCTGGTTCTAATTGATGCCTATTCAAAAAGCATCAATTAAATGCATTCAGTAAGATGTTTTATCGACAACACTTATTGATGTGTTGTCAATATGATTTGAGGGTTGAATATTAATAGTGAGGTGACTTCCACCCTTTACTCTTCACTGTCTCCACCTTCTCATACAGTTATAATCCTACAATGCCAGTATGGCCACGACCAAAATGGAAAACCTAGGTTTCAAAACAGTTGTTCACAAAACAAAAGGTGACATCACAATGGCTGTGTCCAATTCTGCAGTTACTAGTCACTACCTAGTAGTAACTCATTTGTTTAGTGTTTGCTGAACTGTTGTTTCTAGCACTTTCTTTTGTATTTTTGTGTATAATCAGTATCATCTGCTCTGTCTTCAACTTTCCTCAGTGTGAAGGACAAAGCTGGAGGTTCATTCGATGCTTCAGCCGGAGGACTGGGAGCACAAGGTGTTCGACCAGGTCACTGTCGCTCCTGCCTGTCCAAGCTGAGCGGATACTCTGGCCTTTACACTGTCCGATCACCACAGGCACGATGTGATGCCTGCTCCCACCTGGGAAACCTGTATGACATCAGTGAAGACCACCTGCACTCACACTACTCACACACACACCCACACAGCACGGACATGTTTACACACTATCTTCCCCAGAGTGAGCTGGGCTTGGTGGGTGAAGGTGACGGCCTGGTCAGCCATTTTGAGCCCACCCCCTCCTCCCCGTCCCCTCTTCCCACACCCTCATCAGCCCAGCACCTCCAGCTGAGTCGTCAGCACTCCTATGAGAATGTGCTTCCGGACGGTGTTCCCGAGCAGCAGTCACAGTCACACACTCACCTGCGGGGTCTGAGTCTGCCTGACAGAGATAGGGATCGGGAGATGACCCTGGACGAGGGAGCCTACGCTAATGTTCTCACAATGCGGTCTGATCGTCCGTTCAGCAACCGCAGTCCTCCTTCCCCTTCCCCCTCCCACCACCACAGTCTGGATGCTCCAATGCCTCTCCCCCGGCGCTCGAAAAGCCTCTTCCCTGACCGGCCCTCTCACAACCCATTCCTCCAGTCAGCCCCGAGCACAACACAACGAGACCCCACCTCCCAGGCAGTCACGCGCATGCCACAGAGAAGCTCAGCCCTTGAGCTTTACAAACAGCGGATGCCAATGTCTCTCACCCTCGGTAACCACGGCAGCCATCACATCAACCAGCACGGCAGTCATGTTGACCAACAGGTTTTCTATCCTCAACAGGATCCCCCTGTGGTGGCCTACATGGTCCCTCCTGCTGCCTCTCAGCCAATGAGCTATGTGACAGCGCCTCGGGCATCGAGCGCCGGTGGCAACCGGCCCCGGTTGTACCGCCGCATGCCCAGCATCGAGTCTGACGTCTGAGAGTCACACACATACGCTCGCTGACACATGCACATGCATGCAAGGAGAGGTGTGTGTGACCAGACCAGGCAGCTCTGATTTTATTAAGCACATTCAACACAAATACACACAGACATACACGAACACGGGTGAGCGACAGGAAGGTCTGCTGCGGACTCAAAGGTTAATGGTGACGCAGAGTAAATAAATCATTGTTTCTTTATCGCACCCTGTATGGGGCAGGGTTGGGTCCACAGGGGCACCTGGAGGCACTATAAGATAAGAGTGTGTATTAATGTCGCAGTGTGTACTCGCCTCGAGCTGTGGCCAAAGAGGCTCAAACTGACAATGCATCTGACAAACAGAAAAAAATTCCGAGTGGAATAACAGGGACACTGTACCTGGAGTCACACTAGCACATGAAGATACAGTGATGGCACAGCGTTTGGAAGATGAGCCGACCTGTCCCCGCCCTCTCAAAAGCTTCTTGGAGATGAAGGGACACCCTCTGTTTCTGAGATAACACACAGACACACATTTCACCGAAACATACCCACCCCCTCTCCAGGACTCTCCTGTTGCACTACAGTCAACCTGTATGTTGTCTGAGCCTCCAAACTGCACTGCCAGCATGGCTTCAAGAGTAGTATGAAACACTAGAGTAATCCTTGACTTGAATGGAAATTACTATCTATGTAACAGACTAGACTGGGCGGCAGGCAGCTGGTCCAGACACAGGTCTGAGAAACGCATCAGCACCTGCCTGCACATAAACAAACACTAGAACACACACGCACTGTGTCTGTTTTTAGGGGAAGTAAAACCTAGACTGTTTGTTCATGTGTTATTGATGTCAGCTAATTGAACATTCCAAAAAGTGGACCAAACATGGCCGCCAGTTAAAGCCTCTCAGGATGAGAGTGTGTGTTCAAGTGTTTCCAGCACTGTGTCTCAATTCGCGTTCTTCCGTACTTACACTTATTGTTTTTGTGTGTTTAAATGCGATCATGTGCCAGAGGCACCCTGATAGTGTATTCATAACAGGTGAAATGTTGGGTATGGAATGCCGGACTTTTGTCACGCTCAGCATATTGGTTACAGTGAAGAGGAACAAGGACTTGTCTTTACCTTATCAGATCAGGTACTTTTTTTAATTAAATACTTTTTGTGTTAAACCGATCAGAGCATCTGTGTTCAAATAGTTAAATCAAATAACAGTTTGACAGTCCAATACGATCTGAAAACTGAAATGAAAGCTGAACCTAAAGGTCCCTCGTAATGTTTCATCCAGTTCCAAATCTCCCATCAAAAAGACAAATGCACAATGATCCTGCTGGATTGGAGACATCACTAACATACTGAAATCTGCACACTGCACAAGCACACAGTGTTTTACATGGAAGTGTACTAACAGAACTATGCGAAATGAGACACGGTGCACATCTACACATCCAGTATAGCATCCTTGCTTCCTCTCTTAGCTAGCCTTCAGGTCATACTGCATGCTTCCTACTGCCCTGTGTTACAGTTAAACTCCTATACAGGGTCATATATGCACACACACACACCACACATATGCACACACACATACACATGCACATACGCAGTAGTGTAGGATAGTAGTTTAGGGTGTGTGTGTCGAGGCTATGAGATAGCTTCTCTTTGTGCACTTTGTAGATTTTATACCCTGTCACCTAACACAGACGTTTGACCAAAAACACTTTTATACTGAAAAATATATGGATATTCTCAATCATTCGCTGGGTAGATGTGTTTAATTTCTCTTATTTCTATTTGACATTAGGTTATAGGGCACAGGTGTCAGTTTCCATTGTGAGGTCAGAAGTTATACAGTGTTAGATAATGGGTACATCATGTACACAACACCAACTTTTACTCTAACTGTGCTTATTCCTCCCTCTAACCTTCCTTCCAACCGGCTTGTTTTCTGTTTATTCTCCTAATTATCGTTTTTTGCTCCTCATCCCTTCCTTCTCCTAATATAGGGTAGAATGAATATCAGAAGATTTAAATTCAGTCGTGGTGTTTAAAAACTCTCCAGAAGTTCATATTGTTGGAAGTCACTTAATATTAGTAGTGGTAAGAATTCATCAAAATCAGCACTGGCTCTGGTAGGATTCAGTGTTTTATTATTATTACTATTATTATTATTTTTATAATTACTTTTCTACAAAAGAACTCGAGGTCCGTTTTACTGTTTCTAATGGCCGACCGGTGATTTAAGAGGGTGAGTGCATCACTGTTGCAGATTTACTCATCCAAATGAATCCTCCTGGATGAGCGTCAGGAGAGCTGGTGTTTCTGTTGGCGAGAACACAGCGCTCACTGCGTTTTCAGCACACGAGTCACGTGGCTAAGAAAGCAGAGAGTTTGCAAAGTGACTTGTTACAGTGACACACATACACACACTCGACGAGCTGGCAATGTGTACATGAGTGTTGTAGGAATCCATAATCTACTGAGTAAGGGCATTGATTTTTGAGCACAAGGATTTTGATGGAAAAAGGACTTGATATCCCATTAGCTGAGCATTTATCTCTATTCTCTTTATTCTGTGCTCTCTTCTCTCTCTCTTTCTCTCTCACATACACATTTAGTCTATAGATATATTGGCTGCAAAGATGCAAGACCATTTGAAACAAAACAAGCACCTTTGAATGGTAAATGCTGCCCCTCTTTGGTAACAGGTTTGGTGTGTGAGTTATATGCACAATATCAGGTTGCAATATTATACTTATGTACAGAGAAAATCTTTGTTTTAAATGTTAGAGAATTATTTCATTCGTTTGATTTGAATGGTATTAAGTGTAATTCATTTCAGTAACAATGTGGCTTTTATTCTGCTTCTTAAAAAAAGACTGGCATGTTTTAGATTTTTGTGTGAAACTGATTTTTTCTTTTTTTTCCCCTCTGGTGTGTTGTTGGTTGGGATCTCACTGTACAGTCCTCACTGCTGGCTTATCAGAAACTAGTTAACTGACTAATGTGTCCCGCTCCTCAGTTAGATGGTTAACTAGCTCCACATATAGCTGGGTCTCTCATCTCAGTCACAATGGATAATGATAGTCCAGCCTGTGTGGTTTCAAAGCCCCCTCCCACCCACATCGTTCTCTTTCACTACAAGTCTGTTTTGTTTCACCTCAGAGTGCGACTGAGAGTGTGTTTTACACTGTGCAGGCATTTATATAAGACAGAGGATGATATTTAGAGCTTGTTTGTAGTGCGTGTGTGTGTGTTTGTGTGTGTTTGTGTGTGCACGCTCTTCCCTCTGTCCCTCACACGACCTTTGACCCCTCTTACTCATACCATAAATACAGTTACACACACAAACACACACATGTGTTGCGGCTGTACTGTTGTGGTTACGAAAGCATGTAGGATGGGTTTTGTACGTCACCGCCATCACAGAGATTTTTACAATAACCTTTAGGGTTTTTTTTTTCTTTTGTTCTTCTTTATTTATTTGTTTTTTTAAATTGCATGACGTGCTCGTGTTTTTGGTGGTTACCTATTTTTGCTGCAACACCTGAGTTCTCTCCCTGAGTTGACCCTAGGAGCCGCAGGTCCCAGCACACCCCCTCCTCCATCCTGTACAGATGGATCAACCGGAACACTCGTCCCTCTGGACCTGGTTACCCCATCTTGGACTCCTGGTCTGTGACACCACCATGGGCTGGGGTCCAAGTGGGAGGTGTGTGTGCTGGTGTGTGGCCTTCAGGGTCTCCTTGCTGTGTTACTTGTGTATAAGTTCAGGGGTTTCTAAGCTAGTAGTTGTGGTGTAAATACTACCTTGTCACTCAGTACCTCTGTACAATCTGTAAATAAGTAAAGGTTACATTTTTGTACTCGTCTGGATCTTCTTGAGTTTTTTTATCTATCTCTTTCTCTCTGTCTGCCTAGCCATCTATCATCCATCCACCTACCTTCCTACCCATCCATCCATCCATCCTCCATCCATCCACCCTTCTGCCTGTCTATGTACCCATCCATCCGCCTACCTACACATCCACCTACCCATCTATCCATCGACCTACCGACGTATCCATCCATTAGCCATCCATCCATCCATCCATCTATCTATCCATCTTTAGGTGTATGGATCCATCTCCATTTTCTGTGTTAGTTTATCAAGACAAATTAGAAAAAAATAAACCCAACACTCAAGAACATTAACAAAATAATGCACGAAATTGAGCATCTAAACATGAAAATCCAGCAAACAAAATTAAACAATCCACAAATTTAACAAAAAAATTAACAAAATAGACAACGTAAACAAAACTAAGAAAGGTGAAGAAATTAACCCATAATTAAGGAACATGGCATTATTGATGTTTTTACATTTTTAATTTATAAACTACTGGTAAAAGAATAAAACTCTATTAATTAAACCAGTTCCTGGGTGTCAGCCCCCCGGTACCCCCTAAATAAACATTATACTGTCTAGCATAGGATCTCCTATGAATAATAATCATTGTATTGTGATGTCTTATAGATCAGTCAGCTGCCGTTATATCTGGTAATATTTGTTTCCTGTATGGGCCGTCCTAACATACTGGTGCAAACTGTTGCCCTCTAAACCAAAACAATAAATATAAAAAGCATTTAAAGGTCCAGTGTGTGAGAATTATTGGCATTTAGGAGTCTCTCGTTGTACAAATTGACTATAATATGCCTAATTATGTTTTCATTGGTGTATAATCACACAGAAATGAGAACCGCTGTATTTTTGTTGCCTTCAAATGAGCTATTCAGGGCTCAGTGGTCAGACTTGGCAATAGTAGGCTAGTAAAATGTAAAAAAAAAAAAAAGATTTAAAGGCTTTGTTTTTGTGGAGCTGAGGGTGTAAATAGCTAAGGAGTGAGCTATGGTCCTTCCTTCTCATCTGTGTTAAGTATTCAACGTGCAGACTAAACTTGACAACTGTCTTAAGTCTTTGTTGTTACTTGAAAACCACTGGGAGGTAAATCAATTTGTCCAAGGCAAGTAAAAATCAATGTTTGGCAACTTGATTTGTGGTCCAGTTAACTGGCATTAACACTAAATCCAACCATTTGTATCTACAGGGCTGGGTTGTCTTTCACAAAGTCTGTCGTCTTAATACAGTTTCTGTGTTTTTTTTCTTAATTTTTTATTACTTTCAACATTGTCCATTAACACTGAAGACATTCTAGGTTAATCGAGCTTGGTGATGGACCTGACAGACATCCACACTGTGAAAGAACATGTATGGAGTTATGTAGTAAACAAAAAAACTGTTAACCTGGAACATGTTTTATATTTTAAATTGTCCAAAATAGACACATTTAGCTTTGATGACGGCTTTGCATTCTCGCATCAGCTTCACAAGGTACTGACCTGGGATGATTTTCAAATGCAAAGTTCATTTCTGCCATATCTTGGCCTCTTAATATAGTATAGGCCAGTGGTCCCCAAAGTTTTCTTCTGGGGACCCAATGCCTCGAAATGACAAACTGTTGTGACCCAAATCAAAAATCTAGAAATTGTGAGGGGGAGTGAATTTGTGCACAAATGAATGTTGTTGGCTGTTTTAACCACAACTTTAGGGCTACAAAAAAATCTTGAGCAGGTAAATGAGCCATTATGAACATGTGTAGAGCACAGAATTCAGTTTTATGAATGTGATTTTAGCACATGTAAATATTTTAACATTAAATAATTGCAACGATAATAACTATCAGTCAATTTGTTTTACGACCCAAATTAATTGTCCCACAGCCCACCTTTGGGTCTCCACCCAGTGTTTGGAAATGGCTGCTTCAGACCAAAGGAAGGGTGTGTATAGAGTCAATAGCCCGATTAGTGCTACTATAACTACTGTACAAATCCATACTGAGAAACACTCAGTTAAGAGAAGAGACAGTCCGTCATTGCTCTAGGAAATGAAGTTTGGTTAATCTGAAAAACAACAAGAAGTTTGAACGTGTCTTCAAGAGCAGTCGCCAAAACCATCAAATACTTTCTGTAGAGTTGTAAGTCACTGGTTTTAGAGACTGGTAATTCCAATAAACTTCTCTTAGTCTTTTCTTGGTTGGGGCCTTGTGAGAGTCAGTTTCTTCGTAGTGTTTTATAGTTTTGGTGACTGCACCTGAGGACACATTAAAAATTCTTGAAATTTTTCAGATTGGTTTACCATCACTTAAAATGCTAGACTGTTTGTCTCTTTACTTAGCGTTTTTTGTCAAAATATGGTTTTGTACAGTAGTTACAGTGGTTCTAATAGGGATGACTTTTCACTGACATGAAAATAACTTAAAGTTGTAATGTCACCATTGGTCACTGGGCCCTATTGCTGCTTTTCCATTATACAGCTGTAGTACGACTCGCCTCTACTCTACTTGCTTCTACTCTACTTTCCTCTACTCTGCTTGCTTCGCCTCTATCCTACTCTACTCTACTCTACTCTACTCTACTCACGTCTACTTGACTCTGCTCTACTCGACTCAAATCTCCTTGCCTCAGTTCTACTCAGTTTCAGTCATTTTCTATTACCTGAGGAGGAGTACCACCTCAAGGTGGGTAGAGTCTTCATAAGGCTGGCGTACACTGAGATTTTAGGACGTTGAAAACATTAAGGTTGAGTTTCAGCAGCAAATTCAGTTGTGTCATAGTACACTGTACAGTGATCAGACATCGCAGTCTGTTTTGTTCAACCATCGCTGGGCCAAAATACTGTGTTTTTTCCACCTCTGTGGGTTTCACGTCTCGTTTCTCTCTTCCGCATCCAGCGCATCGGCTCGCTCTCTCTCTCTCTCTCTCTCTCTCTCACATACACACACACATACACACACACACAGACACAGGGCTCTGCATTAATACACCTATGTCAGGCCATTTGTGCTGAAACATTTAAACTTTATCCATATCTTTATTGTCACCTTCTTGACTTCACTCGTTATTTCATACTACTGCTCGTGCTCAAGGCGCTTCCAGCAAGGTCCCTTCCTGGACAATCAGTGGTCTGTAGTCTGGTAACATCCAAGTTTTTACTCGAATCAGCTTGCTTGGAACTCTGGCTGAGTAGATACTAAAAAAGTACCTGGTACCAGATACTATCACCTGATGGAAAAGCCCCTAGTAATCTAGTGAGTAGAGGTGAGTCGTGTCGAGTGGAGCTGAGTAGGTACTAGTGGAAAAGCCCCATTGAGACCCGGACTCGTATAGTTACATCGGATGTCTCTCTGAAATAAGTGAATACATTTTTGTTATGATTTGTCATGGTCTCAGATGTTTCATATGGACCCTCTAATACACAGGTGTCAAACTCGTGCCATGGAGGCCGAGACCCTGCAGGTTTTCTCTCCAACCAGTCACTAAAGCAGGTGATT
>JAQQAE010009905.1:0-14353 GCA_029823295.1 Pseudamia nigra
ATCATAACTTCAGTTTTATTTTCATTCAGAAGGAGAAAGTTAGATGTCATCCAGGCCTTAATGTCTTTTAAACAAGCGTGGAATTTTATTGACGCAGTATGTAATCCATCTGGTCTCATAGAGAGATACAGCTGTGTGTCATCAGCATAACAATGAAAACCTAAGCCATGTTTTCTTATGATGTCACCAGTTGTAGTTTCTAATCAAACTTTAGTTTCCAATTCCATGAAATATTATCTTACAATGATAAAACTGTTTTAATATGTGGTGAGAAATCAATATGTTGTCAGAAATCACCATCTGTCTTTTTCTGGTTCAGCAAAGAACACCGTCATTAACAATCATTCTTGCAGATAATATACTATGAATTTATGAAGTGGTAGATGACCTGGAATGGGAATCAGACAGCAGATGCTACATTTGAACTACATATGGATTTGGATTATCAGGTAGTATTGCCTGACTGTTCAGAGCCTCCGCTGGGTAATCATGATGGTTAGGGAAAATTGCTTGCCAGGCAGTCTACACCATTTTATGCATTTGCCACATATACATCGTTCATTTTGAAAATAGGCTTACTTGTATATTTAGTGTTGTGTTATGATGACATGGTACTGATGGACCACAGTATGTTTCAATATAGATAAGAAGCTTAAGAGAAATGAAACTTTTCTCAAATTTTTCCAAAACTCCTGTGGGGGATTTAATCCATTTCACCTATTTATTTTTTTACTTTTTTCTGTAAACTGCAACAGAAATTAGTAAGTTTTTGACTGGTAAAAGCCCATTTCTGTTTTCAAACACAGGAATTTGTCCTCTCATAGGACCTGAACTCAGTGCAACACAATGCTAGCAGTATTTAATTTGCACCAACATGTTTCAAAACAGCATGTGGTGAAATTGGATGAGGTAGCAGTAAGCCAAGAGGGGGCTCAGCTGGGATATTTATGCTGAAAAAGATCACATTTGCACATTTGACAGGAACACAAATTACAAAGTAAGGGACACAGATTAAGCGCACTTCAGAGCACAGACAATCCCTTAACACCTCTATCTGACCACAGCAGTGTCTGTCTGTAGTCCGACTTATAACACAAACACTGGGTGAAAGCTAATAAACTACACATATTAAAGTGTCACATTTAAACCAACACAGAGAGAAGAATGGCAAATGGTCATATGCAAAATATGAGGAATGAAGATTCAAAACGGTTCTCTTCAGTATATTGAGTGCTAGTTTTCTTGTTCCAGTCTTGATTGCTTAATCTTTAATGATGTTACTGTTCAACTGATGTCAATGATTTTAAATGTGTTTTACTATATTCTGTGTTGTTGTATCAAGTCAACTGCCCCTTTTTTCATATTTTCAAAACACTACATAACACAATTTCACTTAAGTTGTACATATGCGAACGGCTCCTCACTCCACTGTCTTAAAAAAGTGAAAATGTGAACAGGTCTCCTTCAGCGTTACTGGCAAATAAAATCACAAAACCTGTCTTAATACTACTATTGAGGAACACTCCATCACTTACTGCTAGATGCTGTTAGTTTTCAATTAAACCACCCAACAGTCACGGTTAAATACAACATCTTACAGGTGTGTGGGCAGTAGCAGAAAACCAGAGTGCATGCATTGACCAAGGCCACAGTCTTTCCTTTACCACCGCCAGAAAAGTTGTGTAGGGTCATAACCTTGGCCAATTTTTTTCATTTGTCTCAAAACCATACACAGAAACAACCACTTGAGACTTGAGGCCCATTTATACTCTACACAAGTGCATCGTGTATCAAACATTCTCAAACGTCGCTGGCCTTGATACTCCAATGTGTACTTTACGTTTGCATGGATGTACACAATACATCTAGCAGGCAGTGTTGAGTTCAGACTGTCCTCTAGTGTAACATTACATCGGATTTCTGTTTGAAAATTTTTTTGTCAAGAGTCATTATGCTCTCAAACATTTTATTTGTACCCTTTAATAAGTGATCTGGTCCATCTTTAACTTTTTGCTCTGTTATTGAGATATTACGGCAAATAATCCAACATTACATGTTGCTATGGCAACTTGCGTCGCCGGAACTTCATATCTTCTATTTATTTAATATGGACATAGTTTTACCTGAGATGCACTCAACTCTAGTTATGGGTAAGTGTTTACAATAACAACACTGTAATATAATTTTGTCTCGCGCTGCTTGGTAAAGTTGAAGCGCGTCTGAAGGCTAGCAGTTAGTTAGCTTCCCTGACATACGGCGTTCGTATGAATATGGTTGCATCCTGTTTTTGCCTCCAAGATGTCACTAATATATACAGTCTGTGGCACAGTCTCTCCTCAAAAAGTTGAGCCATTTCTGTTAATCTTTTGGTGTTTTAAGTTGCGTTCTGTTCTTCTTCTATTCTTTCGTGAGCTGTACTGCGCTAGAATGCCCTCAAAGTTTTCGGTGGCACTGCAGCATTTTCTACATTAAGACCGGATGCATAAGTCCCTCGAAAAAGGACCAAACTTGCAATGTAATGTACGCTGAGACCGGAGGGAACGCCCCCTCTATATCCGTATGCGGACTTAGCGTCGAGTACAAATGGGTCTTCAGCAGAAGGACGGGGCATGGATCAAGGACTAAACCACTGCATTTTGGAACAGATCCAGGCAAAAAACAAGTCAAATGGTCTTTTTTCATTTTTATGGACCTGCTCCAGGTTTTAATAGATTTGTCCTTGGCTCTACCTTTCTGCCAAATTTCATGTTAATCAATTTTGCATCATCCTGAAGAACCAATAAACAGCTGTGGGTAATCATTTTATATCACCTCATTTGGTGTATAGGCAATATACTGTATAGGCAATATACAGTAACATTCAGCCTCCCTTGGTAAGAAAATATTTCATGAATCAAACTACAATGGCACCCAGATCAATGCCCATAGTGTACTCCTAACAGATCGGGATCCAGTAATGTTCATCTGAACAAGCTTCTAGAATTATCAAAGATATGTCAGAACCGTTGAGACACTACTGAATCCCCATTTATATCAGACATACACTGGTGGTAGTTGCAGCACTGTAGACCCTTTTGTTACTGCGCAGAAGTTTCAAAAACACTACCCCCTATGAAAATATATTTGAAACCTGTTTTTTTTCTTGGATCCATGCTAAATTGGAGATATTCATAGAAACCCCTCTACTAAATGTCTGTTTTTTCATCAAGATCCATGCATTATTTGCAAAGAAGTTCCCAAAAATCTTGCAATGTTCATGAAAGTGATGAATTCCTTCATCTGCCCTTTTAATTGGATCTATTAATGTGTTCTTTGGCCTAAGCTGTACCTTTCCAACAAATTTTGTGGAAATCGGATCAATAGTTTTTGCCTCATTCTCCTCACAGACAAACCAACAAACAAACCAACAGATGCTAGTGAAAACATGCCCTCCTTGGTGGCAGTAACTATAAAGTTGGATTGTTGGTTTGTCTGCATTTTCCACATAGGAATTTGCATCCACATCACTGCATCAAGTCATGTACAAACCCAGCTGGAGTGGCAGCAGGTTACTCATGGAGCCATCCCATGGGACAAGAACAGCAGAGAAACTGAAAGTCTTTGAACAGCGTTGCCCTGAGGGTTGAACGTGTGCAGCAGGAACAACTCAAAATGGGGCTTATTACAGTGGTATTTAATTGAAAAACATGTGTGGAAAAAAATTATAAAAAAAGACCAAGATACACATTCAAACACATTTGATCTTTATATACTTTCAGTATTTACTGTCCGTCAGATATTGAAATCAAAGCATAGCCTTGCATTTTTGACAAACGGGGATTTTTTTCTTGCATGGCAGTTTTGCACAAATGCGGCACACTTTTGTACAATTCAGTCCAGGAAAATGTACACTCAGCCACTTTACTATGAGGTATGCCTTGCTAGTACCCTGTTGAATCCCTTTTGCCTTCAGAACTGCCTAAATTCTTTGAGGTGCTGGAAACTTTCCTCAGATATTTTGGTCAATATGGACCAAAATTTGTTGGTTCCATATCCATAATGTCAAACTCCTGTTCAGCCAAATCCCAATGTGCACTATTGAATTGAAATCTGGTGACTGTAGAAGGCATTGGAGTACAGTGAACTCTACCATGTTCAAGAAATCAGTTTCACATGACTTGAGCTTTGTGATATGGCACATTATCCTGCCGGAAGTAACCGTCGGAGGATGGGTACACTGGGGTCATAAAAGGATGCACATGATCAGCAACAATACTCCGGTAGGCTGTAGTGTTTAAATGATGTTAAATTGGTACAAAGGGGCCCAAAGTGTTCCAAAAATATCACACAATTACACCACCAGCCTGAACTGTTGACAGAGGGCAGGATGGATCCATGCTTTCAAGTTGTCTTTGGCAAATTCTGACTCTGACATTTTAAATGTCACAGCAGGTATTAAAATTCCTGTCAGGCTTTTTGTCAACTTTTTTCCTGTCCTCTATTGTCCAGTTTTGGTGAGCATGTACAAAATGTAACCTCAACTTCCTGTTCTGAGCCAGTACCTGGTGTGGTCTTCTCCTGTTGTAACCCATCTTCCTCAAGAGTCAACCTGTTATGTCTTCAGGGATAGTATTCTGCATACCTTGGTTGTAATGAACCTCAGATGCAACCACCAGGGAAGAAGAAAGTGGGTCTGGCTGAGGAACATCTGGCAAGATATGTGAAAGTTCCAGTAGATTAGATCAACAGTTTGTGAAATACTTCAATCAGCCCATTTGACAACGACCATGTCATTGTCCAATTCACCGAAATCATCTTTCTTCCCCATTCTGATCCTCAGTGTGAACTTCAAGTTATCTTGACCATATTTAGATGCACTGAGTCGTTGCCATATGATTAGTTGAATGGGTGGACCCAGCAGGGTGGATAACAAATGCATTTCTTTAAACATGACTTTGTAAACAAGTATATTTTCCCAAAATATTCATATTTTCATTGCTGCATTCCTATTCACAACACAAAGTAGAAAATTTAAAAAATTTAAAAAGTTGAGGCAAAGAAAAATGACCAAAATAATAACCAAAATAATACATAAAATGAATGCCTGTTTTGATCATAAAATGATGAAAACGGTAAATAAAATGAACACAGCGCAAAATAAACAAGATAAAAACAAAACCATCCACAAAATAAACATGGCCTAGACAGAAAAAGAAATTAACAAAAAATAATATACAATATAATATAAGCAACAAGCAACAAAGTGACAATAAAAACAGAAAATAATCAACTAAATGAACAAACCACAAAATAAACATACAACATACTCTGCCATTTCTCATTCATCTATGTATTGATGTGAATACCTGAAAAAAGAGGCTGAAATACTGATGTTTTGTCTCATATTCATTGTTGGATGTCGAACCCAAATGTTTTCGGTGTACAGCAAAAATAAAGGAATTGGCCTCCCTGTTCCAGTAGTTTCGGAAGGCACTGTATATGCACTGCCAAACACATAAAATATCAGAATATTTAATATGTATGTGTGGTGTGTGTGTATTTTCTGGTAATAACAGATAAACTAATGAAGACCCGATGCCATAATGGTGAGAATATGAGCCCCCAACAGGCTATCAAACACAAGTAATGTCCTATTAAGACAGAGATTCCTACAGCCTCCTTTCACCAATCGATTCAGAGTCATTATGCAGAGTAATGGTGTTTGGGTGGTTGTGTGTGTAGGGGTAGACACGCATTTAAAAATGTGTTTGTGCATCGGCAAGCCTCCCCATGTGCATGTTTTATATTGCTTGTAATTGTAGATATATTTTTAATACCTCCTCTCCCCGGGCCAGCTGGATGTGTCAGAGTCAGCGGGATGTGAGAAGGCAGAAATATTAGCATGTGTGGAGGGACGATTGAGCAGACCTTTGCTGTGTGCTGCTGTCTGTTCCACCCTTATCTGTTCCGTGCAGGGTCTCCTCTGTGGAACTGAGCCCTCCCAACTATGCTAATGCTAATGCTAATGCAAGTGAACCAGGTGGGGACGCTAGTGTTCTCATCCCAGATAGGCCATTTTCAGTATACATCATTGTTGGTTGTGTGTTCCGGGACTGATGTACTGCGTAAACTTAATTGACGATATGGGAGTTCAGCAGGGCTTTGCCACTAGCTTGACAACTGTTGTGGGGTCTTTGTTTACGGTGATCCATTTACACAGACACATGATGTATAATGCTGGTGGCAGTCAGTACTAAATATGATTTTCTTTTTCAGTAGTTTTCAGCAAAAATCTATAAAAGAAGCTGCTTACAATGTCACAGTCGATTAACACCAGAGTCGCCAAAAAGTCAAAATCGTCCTGTGAATAATGAATAACTAGAGGGCACTCAGAGGGTACTTATGTCCGCCAAGGTTGTTCACCCAAACTGTTAGAATTTGACCATCCAAAGAGGTTATGTATTTATGTTGGTTTGTCTACTGGATGGACTTTGATGAAATTTTCCCAAGAGCCCAAGCGCTTGAACACATTAGACACTGGAGGTGACTGCTGCAACATTTTTGATAATATTAGCATAAATGTGAAAATAGCCCTATCTCACAATGTTAAAGAAAATTAAAAATGAATCCAGAACACTTCCATTATCTAATGGATTCATCCTTGGCCAAAGGGTGTCAAGATTGGTAGAAGTCAAGGCCCTTAAACTAGCTCTGATGATTAGTAGAGAATGATTTATAGGCCGCAAAAGCATTGATTATAGTTAACTGCTATCTGTAGTATTAGCAGGATGATTTACTTTGTTTTGCTAAATATAATTAAATGTTTAAAATGATATAATGTGAATGTGATTCAGATACGTAATGTTACATGTACCGGTACACAGAATGTGTTTTGATTGGAAGAAGGCATCAGAGGTCAGCAGAGAGGGAGGTGTGTTATTAGTTCAGACCATGACTCATAAGATTTGGGTGGTCTTAAGAATTGAATGCGCCCTGGTTTATAAAAACTGTGTACGGGGCGAGTTAAAGCTGAGACTCCTCGCCCGGGACATCAGCTTGGATCGGGAAAAAATAGATTTACATTGACACCTCATCTGCAACGCCCAAAATAGATGAGAGGGAAATTGGAAGAAAGGATTTCCATTTTTGTGTCTCCGAAAAAGCAGCTGTAGATGTCCAAAATGGCATTTCTCATCGACAGAGGAATAGAGAAATACTATTTTGATGATTTTCTAAACTGCCTTGTTCCTCAGGACTGTTTACCATCTATTTTGAAAGCATTTCCACCCTTTAGTCGGGTGCTGGCTGGGACGCAGCGCGCCCGCAGACACGGACGATAAGAGCAGTTATTTGCATTTTCCCGTGTGTGCTTTTGGACACAGCTGCTTAAGAACTGACTTTGCAAGTCCCGGGACTTGGAAGGACTGTTCTTCTAAATTTAAAATATATTCTTACTTTTTTTTTTTTCTTTCCCCGTTCTCCCCTGTTTCACATTTTTACCTTTGCTTTTTTCCTTTTTAAACAAAAGTGATGGATTTGATGTCTTTTTCTTTTCCATTCATTATTCCGTTTTTTTTCTCTGAGACGAAAGAGGATTAATTTTGGCTTTCCCTGGAATCGGAAAGTGGATTTATACTTTCTTCTGTGGAAAGATATTGGCACTTCGCCCGTCTTGTGTTTCCAGTACCAGTGCAAAGAACTACCTTTTCGGGCGTGGCCCGTCCTGAAAAAGGGGTTCTTCGAAAATGGATTATGTACTGTATTTCCCTTTTTTCCTTTTTCCCTTGCTCTTCATTTGAAACAAAATTCAATTTTCTTTTTCTCTGGAACTCAAAAATTGGATTTATTCAGTTTTTTCCAGTGGATTATTGAATCTAAGATCAAAAGTTGGATTTATCCTTTCTCCTCTCCTTTTCTTTTTGGAACGAAATTGGATTAAGTTTGAGATACCTCGTGGAGAATGAAGAGTGAGATACAGTAAGAATACGTGCCCTTTAAACTCGATCCGAAAGCCTGCGTGTAGCAAATGACCTCACTGGAGACCTTGAGCGTGTAAGAGAAAGATAGGACATGGTACAGGGTTTGGATCATAGTTTAAGGTGTAGAGATGAAATTCTCTGATTTATGTTTTTTTTTCTTTTTCCTTCTTCCTTTTCTTTTTTTAATATGAATTAATTAGTAATCTGCATGCGATCTTGATCAATAGTTACTGCCCTTGCGTTGCTTTGCTAAATTGCCTACAATAAAGTATAAAATAAGTAGTATTTTCTTTTCCTCTCATTTATTTCCCCCAAAGAGTACACTCTGTTGATGAATGTAAAACGTTAGGTTTAAGTGTGCATTCTATCTGAAAATTCTGAAATTATCTTAGCCAAGTTTCCACCTAGAACTTAATGTGTCCTGAAAGTCTAGTTTCCTGACTTTTAAATATTATACCTGGCACGTACCAAGAGCCTTGATCCTAAGAAGCGACTACGTAAACACCTGAGGTGATATCACTATTAGGCATAGTGTGGGTTTTTCCTGTCAGTTTTGATATCAGAGTTAGCAGGGCAGAGGGTGTAATTAACGGTAGTAGAGCCAGGTGAATACTTCAACTTTCACTCAGCTAAGTAATATCATCCCAGGCTAACACGGGCGGGTAATACTCCAGTGAAATCCAGGGGGGATTTGGACCCTAAAGAATGAAGAACTGAGTCATATATATCATATATACCGAGGATTAAACAAGGGTTATCCCTGATGGAAATTTAATCAAAATCTGTTGTATAGTTTTTGAGCAGTCCTGTTAACAGACAAACCAACAAGATAACGTAACCTCCTTGGTGGAGGTAACTAAAAAACAGCTGAAGCCTCCAGTTAGTGGCTTTTCTTAAACTGTGCTGATCATCATTCCCAGTCCGTACAAATCCAAATTAAAAGTATTGGCATTTATATCTTAACAACCACCGGGTCAAATCAACCCCAACTAAAATGCACTGATTTTCACACAGTTTAGGTTTAAATATGTCCGACCTATTTGTAACAGCAGTTGTGAGGGTGGCTGTGGCTCAGTAGGTAGAACGGGTTGTTCATGAACATGAAGGAAGGCTGGTGGTCCAATCCCTGGGTCCTCATATCTGCAGGCTGAAGTGTCCCTGAGCAAGACACTGAACCCCGAGTTGCTCCCGGTGAGTGTCACTGGTCCAACCCCACCCAGACCCTCTCAAGGATGAAGGGGAAGAAAATGAATTAAGTGTACTGACCATGTGAAGTGCTCGATAAAACCTTAAACTAAAATACAGCTGCTGATATAAAAAAAATGGTGTATGAACAAAGATTGCAGTTTTTTGCAGTGCCTGATTTTGGTTTTCAAACATTCTTGAAGTTTGTATCATAATGTTGAACAGCTAACGTGTCAATTTTACATTTGTGTTTGTCAGTGACTAAAAAAAAGCACAAACTTGCAAACTTTTTCCTGGGTGGTCATTTGGTTAAGTAACTTACTATGGTTTGACTTTGGTTCCCCAGTGTTTTGAATAAAAGAAGGAAATTCCTCAGTTGACTCAAAAAGCTAAAATACTCAACAAAGTTCAATAAAATCAGAGGCAGACCTGAAAACATCAAGCCAAAATGACAAAATAAAGGAAAATCACCTAAAACCAAGACCATGACTAAAAATCAACAGAATAGAGGCAAAAAATACATCTAGAAATGAACAAAACTCACCATGTAATGATGCAAAAAGATTTTTTAAAAATCTAGACCATGAACAAAAAAGGAGAAATGAAGAAAAGCATCAGTAATATTAAAATAAACATAAGAAAATGAAGCTAAAAAAGTCAAAAATGCTGAATATAGTAAGAAAATTTATTTTATTGACTTTTATTTTATTTATAGTCCTATATTAATCCCTTGCAGGAAATTCAACTTGCTGCTGCATTAACGGCACACAGTGCATGGTTTTTGTGTGCGGTGGAAATATTTTCCTCTTATAACTTACTTAAATTGTTGCAATGAAGTAATAAATGAAATACCAGAACACATGCGAACAGCAATTTGTATACTGTCCTCATATGCACATTTTTTAACTGTTAGCACAAATTTTTTTTTTTCTAATAACTTCGGGCTTTGAACTGTAACTGTTCAGATTATTTTTGGCACTTCATTAATCTGCTCAGTTAACTGGCTTCGACTGCAGCATCAGCGTCCTTACTGGCTTTGTGGAGAAGTCCTTGTTGGGATAGTAGTCCTCTTTGTAGGTTAGCTCGTGTCCTCCTGTCACATCCCTTGTAGTTCTCATAATGCTCTCCATGTTTAGTTGAATCTTGACACTTCAGATGATATTCCGTAAGAACGGCGAGTTTCTCCGCGGAAATGAGGCAGAATGCATTTTTTCCATCAAACTCAACAGAAATTCTAATGTCCATTTTTCTCAAAATGGTCTGTGCTCATCATCCAGTTTTCAACTAGAAACAAGCTGAGGTGCAGATTCGTCTGAACACAGGAGCAGATCATGTCACAACTCCTACATACTGTACAGCTTTACCCACTGTGAGGCTTAAGTGAGTCATTTTTGGTGACATACAGTCTTATACTAGACTTGTATAATATGTAAAGTGGTGATTTACCATTTATTCAGGCAGCAAGAAAGAGATTTACATAAAAGATATACGCTGGTGGCGCATGCACATGAGTAACGGTTTCACTCTGTGGTGCACCTGCTCTAACCGGCGTGGCTTGGGTGTACTCACATTAATCAAATGGTCAGCGCTTTAAGTGTCAAAAGTCCTTCAACTTTGAACGCAACATCCTTTCCTTCTTCTTCTACTGCTACTGCTCAACTTTTTCTTTTTCATTTCCTGCTTATTCGTCATGTCATCTGCTCTGGAGTGCCACACACCATCTTCCTGTTCTCTTCAACAAGTGTACTTTGTTTGCAGATATTTACATTTACATTTTCTATTAAATCATTTTCTATTATTTCTATGTTACAGGCAAATTACATTGTTGTTGTTGTTGTTGTTGTTGTTGTTATTATTATTATAGTGACATCAAGTTATGGGCCCTAAGTGGCCCGTGGGCCAGGAGTTTGAGACCTCTGACATAAACAGTTACACCTAGAACATCCTGCCATGATGTGAACTCACTTCACTCTCTTTCAGTCATACCTGTCAGCTCTGCCTGTGCTGTATCCTCTACCATTCACTAGCGTCATTACAAACTGCTCAGGGTCACAAATAATCACACTGTTTCATGCTGTCCCAAACGTAGGGGTACATGGGATCTGGCAAGCTCACCAAAACATGGGACATGAGCAAAAGCAGTGGAAGGGACTGATTCCAAAAATTCACGCTGATCAAGTGGCAATTAGGAAGTCACAAGCTGTTTCCCCAATTTGTCATGAAGCACTTTGGAGAGAGAAACTCAGAGCCAGCTTTGTGCAGATTCTCTGTTTTAATAAACCAAATCACTCACAAAATGGTGTTTGTCACTGGCTCACTTATGCCATTTTGATGAATGTTGTGCATTTATGACTTAAAGTGTCTTTTTACAAACCTTAATAGGTGGTTGCTTTAATGAATTTATATTTGCTTTGTTGCATTTACTGAGCGAGTTAATTTTCCCTTACATGAAAAACTGTGCATTGTCCAACGAATTTCCAACCTGAACGGCTACATACACTACCAGTCGAAAGTTTGGATACACCTCTCCTGCATCGTTTTTCAATTTATTATTTTCACCATTGTACACTGAAGACCTTTGAAGTATGAGAGAATATATATATAGAAATATGCAGTAAGCAAAATAAAGTCTTACAAACAACACAGAACATGTTTTAAATGTAAAATTCACAAGTGATTTGATCTATGCCATTCTTGCCTTCTTAATGTGCTTTAGACCAGTGGTCCCCAACCTTTTTTGCGCCACGGACCGGTTTAATGTCAGACAATATTTTCGCGGACCGGCCTTTAAGGTGTGACGGATAAAGTATCTCTAGTCATGTTCCGTTCTGCACTGTACTGATGTTAGTCATCCAATGAAGTTGCTCCTTGATATGGACAGGTGAAGAGGAATGGCCAAAAACAGGTGCACTGTTATGGATAGATTTTCCCATTGGTGTACAAATAAGAGCATTTCTTGACAATCACTATCATCATTCAAGTAACCAATACATAACCATAGTTTAAAGGAGTATGGTTTATTTTTTATTTTGAAAGGCTAGGGTTAATCATCATCATCATCTGCCCACACATACAGTATAGGTTGTAATATCCAGGTGGTTTATGGACATCTTTAATACGTTATTATTTTGGCAATGGCATTCAGGTGGGACTTCCATTGGTTGGTTTGAGAGTTTGAATTGTCCAAAAGTATTTCCATACTGCACATGAATGGACTTTGGTCAGCCCAAAGGAGGTGGCCTCTGTCCTGAAACTGAACCAAGGACCAACTGGTTAGTCCAGGGAAGCTTTCACACCTGATAATTGGGTCCAAGTAGAACTGGAAAATCCTAACATCATGACCAAGGTAGATGAGAAACAAGCTCACAAGGGAAAACGCTAGATGCCCTAAAGAGAATAGTTACTACACCTACTGTCTATCTGATTTTCAACACCAGCCATGTTGTTGAGCTGCATCAGTATTCTACAGCATCTCCCACCTTTGAGTCCTGCCTCTTTATGACACAATTATTTTCTGAGATTTGCCAAAGCTCCCCGAGAAGCACAGAGAAAGTTAGACGGCTGTTATGACAGGTTGCCTAATAAAAACTAATTACCAAAAAATGGTGGCATTCTCATTAAAGCCATTACTCGCAAATGATAGGACTTACTATGTATTTGTTCCCTCCATAAAACATCTTTACCAGCAGTGGCTACAAATCCTGTCTGATTCTATTTCACAGTTCATTTGTAAGTCTATTATGTGATCCTTTATCTCCTCCAGAGGGATCTGAAGCCAGGCTGGACAATATCAGGCAGACATGGATGTGTGAGATGATGTGGGCAGTGATGACAGCAGGTGAGAAGAGACAAGTGGAGAAGGAAAATCCATTGTGATAGATGCCTTCATACTATCTGTCTTTAATGACAATGGGGACGGAGAGGTGTGAAGGAGAGCCACTGTGACGTGGCATTTAGGTAATCAGAAAGCTGGCCAATGTTAGGCTATTTGAAAAAAGGTTGAGTCACTTTAATATGTAAATAGACAGTGTGATGATTTGAAAAATACTGAAACCCCATAATCGACTGAAAATAGAACACATTTAAAGTTGAAACCAAGACAAAATAATGTATGTGTGTAATGATAACAGCCCAATTATATGTCCATATCAAATTTAATGGCAGGAAGACATTTAAAAAAATGTTGGGTTAGCTGCACTCACCTGGAAGAGCATGTACCTTGGCACATAGGCCAAGGTCTCGTCACAGTGACCTGGGCTTCAGTTATTTCATTTATTTCCCTGCTCGCTTTTCCATATTCACTGTCTCTACAATAAAATATAAAAAATCTTGAAAAAAAAAGTTGGGTCAGTGGAGAGGGATCATCCAGTCACCAGCACTCAGTTCAATTCATCATCTGTGATCGTACAGAGCTGTATTTGTACATTTGTGCATTAACGCTGAATACATGCTGGTTTTAGAGCAACATTGATTGGAAGTAAACAAGTAAACAAAGTCTTTTTCAGTGTCCCATGCAGGGGAGGGATAATTGGTGTGTTCTCTCCTCCCTCCTCTCTGTGTGCTTCCGTTGCAGGTAGTTGCTCTGATGACCTCTATCTGTGAGCTCTCCACTTTGGCCAATCAGCTTGAAGATCTGTTGCCTATACAAGGAGGGCCCATGGACAAAGCACATGTTCTGCCTGTTGTCACACTTGAGCTGTTTTTTGGGTTTTCCCAGCACAAGTCTTTAGTGAGCCCTCTAGTCATTTTCTTTTCCTGATTAGTTTAAAGCAGTGTGATGGTAGGGACTTAATTTATATATACAGTGGATCGTCAGACAACGACAGCTTCTGACAACGATGAATTCGGACACAGATGGAAAAAATTGTAAAAAAATTGAGCCAAATAGTAGTGATGGGTCGATGAGGCGTCATGAAGCGTGTCGACACAATGACACACTGTGTTGATAGTGTGTTGATACTGTGTCACTGAATACTGACACCTGCTGGACTTCAAAAATCCCTGCAGGCAACCGACTTGACAGACTGAACTGACACCGATTTGATGACCGAGTGCAGGGGTCGGGAACCTTTTTGGCTGACAGAGCCATGAAAGCCACATATTTTGAAATGCATTTCCGTGAGAGCCATATACTGTAATATAATATTTTAACACTAAATACAACTACAGTGTAAATGTGTGAATTTTTAAGTAAAACCTACAATTTGAGA